>CM044434.1:158219722-158232366 GCA_024363595.1 Xenopus borealis
CTTAGGGGAGGGTATTGTAAGTAATGTATCAGTGTTTGTAGATGACACAAAACTATCCATTTAAAGTCCAAAACAGGTGTCGCTGGTTATTCCTCAAAAAGAAGAAAAGGAGAAAAAATATAGTGTAGCGTTCTTTGTGCAATCATAGTGCGATTGCTTTCACACATTTATCAATGCTGTTAACGTCACTTTAACTCTCTTAAGTGCAGGTGAACTATAACTCACATGTACTCATGCCACCATCAAATACAATGCCTATGTGCTCTGGTATGAAAAGAGATATTCAGAAGCAGAGGTAAGTATCCACATAATTGTGGCCCCACTTTGGTAGTAGATTATACTCACAGACGGACCATATATTACATATCAAGCAGTAAGGATGTCAACCATTCTCCGACTTATTCCTTTGGACAACAAAAGAGTGGCATGTGCAAGAAGCGTTTTTAATACTTTAATAAAAATTTTATTGCACTCACAATGGTTCCGTTATAAAATCACGTTTAAAATCAAAGCGGGTTTTCTCTCATCGGAGCTGAAAGTTCCCGCAATGTATGGTGAAGTATCCGCAATGTGATCCTCTTTGGCGGTTGTGTCTCGAGGTATCCTTGGCGTCCCTCACAATCCACTGCGCATGTGTGTGCCGCTTCTTTGAGAGGAAGCCTGATTGGTGAAACGCATCAGCAGGGACTTAGGTGGATAAATGTAAATGGAGGTGTGATTCCACAAAGAATGCTACACTACATTTTTTTGTTTTTTCTCCTTTTCTTCTTTTTGAGGAATGACCAGCGACACCTGCTTTGGACTTTAATTTGATATTGGAGGTTGGAGAGAGCTTTTGCTGTTGCTGGACTGGGGAGCCTTTTGTTTCTGAAGCTAGGCAATCCTAGAAACCCCTTTTTTGCCAATTTAATGGCTAGGGGTTTAAAATCTGTGGGTGGTCGGGGTTCGGGTGATTTGTTTGTGTTCTCCTGACAAAGATCCCTGTGAGGGATCGATACGTTGAGTTTAAATAAAAGCTTTTTTCTTTTTGCCTGAAAACCCTGTGAGTGCCGCATATATATATATATATATATATATATATATATATATATATATATAATGTAGGGACCCATAGAGTCAATAGCCCCTATTGCTTTGGTTCAGTTCCATTAGTTGCTGGGTGGTAGGGAATGCATGTTACAGTGATGTGCAGGTCGAGTTTTCCACGTCCCCCACCTGACATGAACCTAACCTTCCTCAATATGCACCCGGCCACGCCTGACTTCCCACTTGTTTTTATAGACCTCCTCTGATTTCACAACAAAAGGGGCGGGGCAAGCAGATGCGCATTTATAAAACCAGGAGTTGGAAGTGAAGGTATTTTTATTACCCAGACCTCATTATAAAGCAAAACTCAGAGAGAAGGCTATTCAAAATAAGTGAGGTCATTTATTAGACAAAGAAAAACAAGACAAGAGCTTTGCCTAGGAAGTTGTCGCAATCACACAACAGGAGGACTTCAAAAATGCACTTCTCTTACAACAAGCTTGTATACCTTTTACAGAGCATTTACCATAAATAAGAGCAAAGGGTACACGGATATACCATACATGGTCAAAGCCCTCCTTCTATATTGAGACATGTAAAGCTTACTATAGTAAATATTGTAATACCGGTTGCACCATTTTATGGTTCCCTGATTCCAACATACACAAACCATATAATCTGTGTCTGCTAGTTTGAGACAGGATGAGCATCTGAAGTTCTAATTGCTATTAACCCTTTGACTTCTGTCTGCAGAGTCTTGAAATTTTGTTCAGCATGCCATTGTATGATTACCTGCGACCACCTTCTGTGGGTCCTGTGGGTATAGTAGTATACTAGTATCGAAATCAGTTCATTTGCATATGGATGCTATTGGCTAGAAGGTGGGGTGACCACTACCTGCCACACTTTGATGGAGTGCTGAGAAAAAAAGTAACAGTTCTTCTTTAAGGAACTTTGTTGATGTCTGGTTTGGTCCTGGGCCCAGTTAAAGTAGGGGTACATGGCCCCGTGACTAAGGCATTAGATAGTGACAGGTGTAGATCCTGTAATAGTACACTCCAAGAGTGTAGGCCAGTTAGGGTTGAGATCGAAAGAGCAGTTTTGAACTCCAACATAGGAATGGTAGTATGGAGACCATATTGCCTGTAGTGTAGGGATCCCAGTGGGAAGGGAATCAGCATAGCGGATTTCCCTGAGATGATCCAGACCACTATGGGGGGTGTCACAGAGGTGGTCAGATTCCTGCTGTCTCTTTAAAAAGATTAAAATTCGCCACTTCGCCACTTTAAAGCTGCCGAAATGCCATTTTAGCCTATGGGGGACCATCTCGAACCCTTAACAGGATTTTTTCTAAGTCCTGGATAACCGAAGGATTTTTTTGAAAATTGTTTGAATCAAACGATGCATTCAAACGATTTGAATGATTTTTTTCTAAATTCAAACATCGATTTTTTTTAAAGGCCATTTTCAATCAAAAATGGACCAAATCGATGGTTGAATTTGCAGTTTTTTTAACTGCGAAATTCGACCCTTGTGAAAAATAAACAATTGATATAAAAAATAAATAAATACAGAAAAACATATGGAAAGCAAACAATGTAAACAAATTAGCAAGAGCTCACTCTCGCCCTTTACGATTATAGGGGGAATCAAATCAATTAAAACATTTCAAAAAAGACATGAGAGAAAATCAAGAAGGTTCTTTTGCATTTCAAACATCTACTGATGATGCTAGAGCTCATTCTCGCTCTTTACAATTATGGGGGAGGAATCAAATCAATCAAAAAATTACCAAAAAGAAATGAGAGAAAATCCAGAAGTTTCTTTTGCATTTCTTTACCTGATTCCAAACATCTAGTGACAATACCAAAAATGTAAACGTTAGAGCTCACTCTCGCTTTTTACAATTATGGGGGAGGAATCAAATCAATCAAATCAATCTAAAAATCTAAAAATTTCAAAAAAGAAATGAGAGAAAACCCAGAAGTTTCTTTTGCATTTCTTTACCTGATTCCAAACATCTATTGATAATAAGTTTTTTTTTTCCCCTGGGCTGGAGACACATAGGTTGTACAGTGTGGCCCCATGTAATGTAAATAACTCAGCTTGACTTTGCAATAACACTCAAACCAAACATTTCTAGATCATCTTCCAACAAGTTTTCAAAGAATTACAAATTAGAAAATATAACCATGAAAACCCTAAATAGAAATAATGAGCAGCATCTGTCTTGTGCCCATTATGCTGGATACATTTCTTAGGAATAAACTTTTGTTTCAAGATTGCAACCAGCAGAGCGTATCAGTCTTCTTTCCCAATGACTGACATTGGCATACGCTGATACTCTTATCTACAGGAACATAATGTAATTGCCCATTTCTGACAGCGCTCTGCAGCAGAAACATATCTAGTAGAGCATTCTGAAGGTGAATAAATGCCTTTACGGCTTAGCACAGTTGTGGTATGAGGATGGGGCTTAAAGGTCTTTTTAATTACCAGTTTACAGCAAAAGTACATGCGGTGCTGAATTTCTAGCATATTTGGAAAACAGTGTGGAACATCAAAGCCAGATGAAACCATCTAACTCAAATCACTGCTTGAAGTGCTGACAATTAAGATCACTACACAAATCAGATTGCAAAGTGCAGCTCTTGTGGGATTACATTGTAAAAAATATGCAATAAAAATTATACATGTTTCGACTTCAGATACTAGCGAATGGTAGAATTTGAATCTACATATCTCCGGAGAATTGAAAAAAAAAAAGGGACTTAATTCAAGAGACGTTATTTGCAGACGTGCTGAAAATAAATATACCAAAGTGGGAAAAAATTATACTGGCTACAGTTTTTTTTAAATGTATTTAACCAAAATGTAACCAAAAGAGTTTCAAAAATGAGTGGGCCTGGGATAGAATGAACAACCTGTGCTCCAACAAGGATTGTAGTAGGGAGTAGCTTTTCCCTAGCCTCTGATATGCCTGACGTGAAGGAAACATAGTTTGAAGAGGGATCTATGCATAGCCACTGGGCCTCATCAGGGCATTACAACCTAGAGGTGTACCTTTACTGTGTCACATTGTGCTGTCTCTGTCCTGGCATTTTACCATCTTGCAATAACTTGCCTCTGTGGGTATGAGAGTATAACCCTGTAGATTCATTGTCTTGTACATTCAACTTGTTATGTTTGTTTGTTGCAAGAACATCCTGGAGTCCTTACTTTATTTTTAAGTGAACTTTATTTTGAGTGAATTGTAGTGCAACTTTATCTTTCCTTCATACCTTCCATATAGAGAAGTCACAGCCTTGTGTGTTAGAGTTCAGTGCACCCATGCTCCACTACTTTAGATTGACATTCAGGCCCTGATTTCCAATTTGGTCCAACTGAAGTCACAGAGTCCTGGCGCCCTCCCATCTGCCCTTGCAAGCACCCCCCCTTGTGAGTGCATGTGAACATGCACCGGTACCATCATGCACCGGTACCATCAGAGCACTAGATATTATGTGTACAGGTGTGTTAAAGAAAAGTGGCATCCCCCTTAGTGCTCCTTAGAATGCAGCTGGGCAACATGCCACTCCTAAAATCTTGCTGCCCTAGGCACAAGCCTTCGTGGCCTTGCCACAGATCCAAGCCTGTGGAAATAATCTATTATAGCCCAAAATAGCATTTCATATATTTGCAAGTTTTAAATGAACATGATGCAAGACCTTATTAAATGTGTTTGGTGGGAACTACTATGTTAGTAAGATGGTTTATAACATACATTATGCAAAGTTGCAGACTATAAAATGCAAGCTTTTCCCATGGACTGAAAGACACAAAACTATAAAATGCTGAGGAAATAGGTCATCCAAATACTGGCTGGGTTCAAGAAAGCTCATTGGTCAGCAAACTGCCAAAAACTTATGAAGTCTAAAGTCAATGTGAAATGTTTTGGCTCATGAACTTTCTGGCCGATACATAAACTGCAGTAACTTGAACAAAGATGAAACAAAGGGGTAGGGTTTCATTAGGTAAACATGCATTCATAAGCATAAAATGAAAGTGAATAAAGAATGACAAATAATTTAAAATGCAATCGTTAAAATGCATCCAGGACTTAGAAAAAATCCTGGTAAAGGTTCTAGGAGGTCCCCCATAGGCTAACTTGGCAATTTGGTAGCTTTAAGGTAGCGAAGTGTCGAATTCAAAGTTTTTTAAAGGGAAAACATGTTTTTTTTCAAAATGCATCTGTAATAAAACCTCACCCTAGTGGTCCAGTGGTGCAGCAGGGGCCTTCCTATTAATAACATTGGGATCAAACATCAAAAATATTGGCCAGGTCGGTAAAATACTGGCCAGGTCGGTAAAATACTGGCCAGGCCGGTAAAATACCGGCCAGGTGGCAACCCTACCACCATGCCATCGGTGGGGACTCCTGCCGCGCGACTCCTCTTCCTCTGCAGCCTCGCTTCCGTGACCGTGACAGCATAATTTAATAGTACTGCCCCAGTGGACTTCTGTACTGAAATCCATTTCTCAAAATAGCAAATTGATTTTTTTATAGTCACATGACTTGGGGCAGCTGGGAAATTGACAAAATGTCTAGCCCGATGCAGATTTCAAAATGAAATATAAAAAAATCTGTTTGCTCTTTTGAGAAATGGATTTCAATGCAGAAGTCTGCTGGAGCAGCACTATTAACTGATGCATTTTGAAAAAAAAAATTTTCCCATTGAAAGAGACAGCACTTCGAGTTTTTTCAATTCAAATCGAATTTTGGGCTATTTGATAGTCGAAGTAGCCCAAAATGACTTCCAAATTTTAATTTTTAAAATTCTAATTTAATTCAAATATTCGCTTTGACCCTTAGTAAATCTGCCCCTTAAAGCTAGAAAGAGTTTTGAGTCCTAACAATGAGGAAGTGAGGACTACTGGTTGTCCAGCTTTTACATAACCTCATTATAAGAGAGAGAAGAGAGTGGAAGTTTCAGAATATCACAGAACTAAAAAAAGGAATATTATGGGGCTCTTCATGCTTCATTCATGATGCTTTCCTATGAATAGTTTTTGTCCATACCCAGGATATATCAAGCCATCTTTTTGCTTCTAGG
Organism: Xenopus borealis; assembly: GCA_024363595.1. Lineage (NCBI taxonomy): Eukaryota > Metazoa > Chordata > Amphibia > Anura > Pipidae > Xenopus > Xenopus borealis. The sequence goes on from CM044434.1 coordinate 158,225,842, forward strand.
CTGCTAGGCTTGCTGCATTTTTAGAGGACGTTAAAACACTAGAATGAAGCCACTGGTGGGGGGGCAACATTCAGAGCCCCCAAATGGCATGGTTACTCTATGGCAAGTTAACAGATGGTGCTCTGCTGCTGGATGGTCCCTGTGGCATTGGAATTTCCAGCTGGGCCTTGCACAAGAGTCCTGCAGGGTGTCAGCTACCTGCAGGTTACCCATAAAAAAAGTGTGTACCCTGCAGGATGAGAGTAGGATTTATGGGTGCGGGTATAGATGCGGGTCTGTGAGTATGTGGGTTGGGTGCTGGGTCTTATCTATATTTCTTCTCTTATGTTATATTGTCTATATTTTACTCCTTTTAAAATTTTACAAAACTTTTTTCTGATGATGTCACTTCCGGTTTACAGCAACAGCCCTTCCTGTTTAATGGCGGCAGGTGGGTTGCGGATCGGGTTGCAGATAATGCAGTTGTAGAACAGGTCAGGTAGATATGCAGATTGCATTTTGGGTCACGGGCTGTGGGTTGCAGGTTTGGGTTGGATCTGGGTCTCAAAAAGTGGTTCCACGCAGAACTCTGCCTTGCACCTTAAGCATGTTTCATGGGTAGAACACACCAATGGGAAAGCTTATATATTGTGCCCCCTACACCTTGGACTACATTACTGGATAAAGTACACTTACAAGATAGTTTGGAATTCTATGCAAAACTAGAACTAGAAGATGAGAAATGGAAAAATAACATATGTGTGTTCCTTTTAGATTTATAAGTTTCAATACTACTTACTTATAGAAACAGAAAATTATTATTTAGACGTTTCAATACTCTTGGCCACTACATTATAATACTTGATTTGCTTCCAGCACATTTTATGAATGTTAATCAGTTACAAAGATGTCCCATAATAACCTTGCTTGGAATGATTGGAATGATTGGAAACAAATTGGCCTCATAATTATAGATGCATGGGAGGAATTCTAGTGTATCCTTGTCAGGTAATTAATTTTGAAAGCAGTTCACACCATCTAACCGTTTCGGAGCAATATTCACGGTGGCAATAAATTACGCTGGATAATTCTCAAAATGATAATTGTGAAGGTTATTTCTGATTAAGTTACATTCACGAATTGTACCATCACAAACGCACAGCTGATACCCAGGAAAGCTTCATAAAAATGTGTTTTATAATCAAAACCCTGTCTTCAATATATTCTATAAATTCCTCACCAATAATTGGAAAACAGTCATTATAATAAATAAATCTCGCTGTCCCAAAGTATTAGGCGCATATTTTCATATGAAAAGGCTTCTTTCAGTAATTGCAGAATCCCCCGTTTAATTTCACTCCTTCATGTTTAATTACAGAGCAAATAAGTAGTTTGCTTAATTGCTTTTAATTGCTGCATAGCATTTGTCAGAATTTCCATGTATTTTAAATTCATTTTGTGTGGCTATATCATTCAGTTGGTAATTTCCATGAAACTTAATTAAAACAAAGATTCTTAACTTTTTTTATTTACAGAAGTTGCTACAATGGCTCTACATTATGAGGGAAAAAAAAGATTTTTTTTTCACAATTCACACCTAAAAAATATTGTCATCATTTAGTTAATGAGATTAGTGTTATAAAAAGGTTAATATTATTTTTTAAAGATATTGTTTTTAATAAGGGAATATTAAATGATATATATATATATATATATATATATATATATATATATATATATATATATATATAGGCATGATCAGGGCTCTTTATTTAATTAACTTCACGGGAATGGAAACCCTGAAAACAAAGTAATGTATAGTAACTAAGAGTGCTTTTCTATTTCACATTCATTATTTTTTTCCATTTTTTAAGATATTAGCTGTTTTTAATCTTTTCATAATTTTGGTCAACTATCTACAGTTGGCTGAAAATTAATGTTATGAGGTAAAGAACTGTATCAGGCCTTCTTGACCCATAAATCATAACATGGTACAGGTATGGTGCCTGTTATACAGAGTGCTCAAGACCTGGGGGTTTTTTTCTGGACAAGGGATCTTTCTGTAATTTGGATCTTTATACAGTTGTGTAACTAGAGTGCGCTTGGCCCGGCGCACTCCGATCCCCATCCTCCTGCCAAATTCTCATTCCAACTCTGCCATGCCCCAACCGCTCCTCCTCCCTGACTCTGCCCACTCACTGCTGATTTGCGTCCCCCTTTCTTACCTCAGGTAAGAGAGTGGCTGAAGAGGAGGTAATTTTCTTATTAGCTACAAAGGAAGTAGACCATGCAGTCTATGTAAACATTAAATAATCCCAATAGGCTTAAAATCATTTTTAAAAATTAGAATAATATGTATAAAATGGATTTTGAGCTTTCTGAACACGAAAACAAAAGCATTCTCAGGATTAACAACCCTTGCATGACCCCCGTTTTCTTGTTTTTACCCCTTATTGCCTAGAGGGGGTTTATATGTCTATAATGTGTGACATACCATCCCTTCGGCTGAGGCCCCCAAAAAAGAGAAAATAGCCTAACACCATACATGTACATCTCTCCCCCATATTTTTTAGTCACTTCTGCTAGTCAAATCTTCCCAGTCAGGGAGGTTTGTTTTGGGATACAAAATAATGCCACTTTGACCATATTCTCTCATGTTGAAGAACAGTCCTTCTGTGTTTTGGTGTCATCTTCTCCATTAGTGTCATTTCACAAATACGAGAAATAACCTCATCTACAGTTGGGGCTTCTGGTATTTTCCAATTTGAGGTAATTTTATACAGTTAGGTATATGAAGTTTACGAGTTTCTGTTTAGGGGGAGGGATGTCTACATGAGATAAGCCCAAAGGGACTAAGTAGCCAGGATAGGGATTTACCAGAAAAACATATCTTGCAATCTTGGCCTTGATGTCCCTCTGTAATTCAGATAATTTAGGGCAGTAATACATAATATTAGAAAGAGATCCCTTTTGTCCACATGCCCTCCAGCACACAGGCAAAGATTGGGTATAATTTATTAAGCTTTACTGGGGTATAATACCAATAAAGTATTGTATTAGACACTTTCTTTCTGTCTCATACAGGTGACACTCCTTCTGGCATTGTCCCAGATGGCTTCCCATTATTCTAGCGCTAGGGTGATCAACAGCTCTCTTTCCCACCTTAAAATATATTTGTGTTTGGAGAACGCATTCCTCTGGCCAATTATAAGCAGAAAAACATGAAACTCTCCTTTTCTCACAAATTAATGTTCTGTAGCAAGTAAGCTGAAACATTTCAAAAGTATTATTGAAATCTAGAACAAAAACAATATCATTATGTGAACCACAAACGTGTTTTGAAGAGTGATTTGAGTATTTGTCTTGATATTGCCCTACCCTGTTGACTGTTACCTTCTAAAGAAGGGATGGTGATCTCTTAACAGTTAGTCAACCCTATATGAATGGGCCTAATTTTCCATGGATTTGAAGGCAGGGGATAAGAAACACCTTCACAACTAAATTAAAACCTTACTTTCAGGTCCAGACAGACATTAAAACATTTGAGGGTTAGTCTGACTTTCCTCCTAGATCTTATCTAACTCTGTAAACTATCTTCTCATCCCAGCTCCAAAAAAAAAACTTAAAAGAGATATAGGTCAAATTTACAGAAAACATTTGTTTTCTTTAGATATTTTTGATGATTTGAAAACCTTTATTTATGAAGAATGCAACCCCCATTATGTCAGAACTCGTCTTGAGGAACTTGAACCTCATGCATTCTTTAGTTCACACCAAACATAAAAAAAAGTTTTTCAGTAATGAACAGATGATGTGGAAGGAAGAACAGAATACAGACATGTACCTGCAATACTGTATTTTCTTTGACAAGAATAACCTCTCTGTGAAAGATGCTACCTGAGTTGGAAACACCATAAGAGACAAATGCAGGTTTTTCATGGCTAGAGCATAGGAAGAAGGACTTATTGAGGGACTACATGTGAGAATGGGCAGGAATTTTATTGGGGCAGTGTTGGACTGGGCCAGCAGGACACTGGAAAAAACCCAGTGGACCTCAATGGCCCCAACCAGCCCTCTGGCTCAAACTATGCCCCCTAACCCCACCACCCTGGCCCAATTATGGTAGGAAAAATAATAAGTTAGGAGTGAAGGGGCAGTCACAGGTGAAGCAAGGGACCCAGGGAGGTGAAGGGGTTGCTGGGTGGTGGAGCCAGGTGTGTAGGCCCCTGAGGTGAAAGACCCATTGGGCCCCAGACACCCCAATCCGATGCTGGCTGGGGGTTCCTCAGTAAGGGTTTGAATAAGTAAGTATAGAGGAGTCCTTCTGCTGCTCTATTAAAAAAAGAATGACTTCTTCTTGCATTACAATGCTCAACAACTTCACTGTCCATAAAACAATCAAGTTCCTTAGAATCTCAGGAGAACCTGCCTGCCTCTCTCTTCCAAATCAGCCACTTTTCAGCCTATACAAGCTCATGCTCAAAGCCTAAAGGAATTGGTTGCAATGCAAATATAGGTTTGAAGGAGAACTAAACCTACCCCCTGAAAAAAATCCCCCATCCACAGCCACCTAATGAGCTCATTGATATAAGGGGGGTTTAGTTCTCCTTTAAAGAACTAGCTAAAAAAACATTGACAATAAAAAGTTGACTGCTAACAAAAACATATATTATTTAGTTAAATCTCCAAACCTGCACCCACAATTAGACTTCCCAAATCCCTTTTTCATTATAACACATGGTTTCTCAAGGAGCATAAAACAAGACGCACTTGGTAGATGTAAAAAATGTTTTGATAACTTAAAATATATTCAATTTGAAGTTGAAATGATACACATTGCTCAGACTTGCCAAGGTAATTTCACTGTGCCATGTCCTGACCACTTATTGTATTATATGCATTCATTCATCATACCTACAGAAACTATTTATTTGATTATCCTTTCACCGGCGTTACCTTCTGCCAGGTAATAATAATATTTCAGAATATGTTGTGACGGTGTAAAATGGATTTAGTGCAGTCAGACTATCATTCTCTGTCTGTGTGAGTGAAGCTAAGCGGGGAGATTGCTTTGTTGGCTTCTGCTGGCATCTGCCGTGGGTACAGGCCTCCAGTCAAGAGACACATTTATTCTGCGGTGATTTATGTCACCTGTCATGTGTTTATGTAATGCAACATACCTGTCATCGGGACAATGGGAAATAGAAGAGAATTTGATGGCTATGTTATAAATGTGTAATGAGTATCTCTTAAATACACTGTTTGTTTATCAGCAATCTGTCAGATGGTGTAGGTAGAAGCACGGGGAATAAATGACTCTTTAATTAGTTACACAAGTTAACTTTGCGAGCGACAAACAAGGCAAGAAACTTGATTTTGTTGTATGTGAACCGTCAAATTTATGTCTCCGTTCTTGAGGGAAGAGATTTGCGAATGACATTTCCCCCTTACAAATGTGTTTTTGGTCTTTTTAGGTAGTTTAGTAGACTCTGTTACGGCATTCTCTGCTGGAAGACTGCAGGTCCCCAACACATGGATTGATGCTTCAGCTGACCATAGACTTTAATGTCTGCTTGTTTGGTGACATCAACAAGAGTGGATCGTTCCCCAATATCTTACTAACGACGGGGCTATATCAGGGGTAATACTAACGTTCAGGCCCTATGGCCGATAGATCGCATTACAACTTGGCCAATAGGTCGGGAAAAAATTAAACCTTTCCAAACGATATCGTGGCCAGATATCAATCGGGAAGACCATTTGGAAGCCCCCATACACGGGCAGATAAGCTGTCAACAGCTTTATCTGCCCGTGTATGGCCACCTTTATGCTAAAGAGGAACTATCGTGTAAATTTTTTAATATATAAATATATTCAATTAAATCTTCTGTACCAAGATTATCTTCACATTCTCATTTTCAGCATTTGTTTCACGTCATTCTTTTTGCAGGAGTTGGGTGTCGGATTTTGGTTGACAGTTAGATCCAATATATCTTTTAGGGGGTTCCTTTTTTAGAAGATGTGAAGTCAAGTAACTGACTCCAGTTCCAATAAAATAAATGACTCTGGCACAAATACAAGATGTCATCCTGAATCTGACTCCGAGCTCCAGAGTGAAGACAGAATGAAAAGAGACAGATGCATAAACAGTCCCACACATTCTCTCCAAAACAAGAATTTTCAGCTCAATACTGAGGGGAATATTTACTTGCTATTACTTTTCTCTGATTGTTTCAGGGTGACAAAGGGAATGGCTTTGTTAAGTCGTCATTTAGTGCACTGAGCAAGGTGCATTTTCAAACACAATTCACCATGTTTATAGTTATTATTATGGGAAGTAAAAATAGTTCAATTGCATTTAAAATGTCATTTGCTTGTGATTTTTTAGATTTAATTATGTCACAACTATATATGTTACAGTTCATTATGGGACACCTAATGACTGCCACCTTCATAGCAGTAGTAGCTCCAAACAATGGTATAACTATAGAGGAAGTAAGGAAGGAAGAAATAAAAATAACTACCCCCTACCCAGCTGATTTCCTA
>CM044434.1:158268448-158279785 GCA_024363595.1 Xenopus borealis
TTGAAATTGAACTTTGCAAACTGCAGATGAGTAAATGAGCCCTCTTAATTTTGGACAAAAAAATACACCCATCCAAGCCGCCCTTCAAAATGTGCAATTAAAATCCACAGTGTAATAACTGTTAATGAACTGTATAACATCTCAAATTTTTATTCAAATTTTTGCAATTTATTTCCATTTTATTGCATTTGCTCCACTCTCTTGTCACACAATGGAAAAAGATGGAAAATTCAGCTCAGGTTTTCCTGAAAACAGTTCGAATAAGCTCATTTATAAAGTGCAGGACAGGGTGCAAAGTGCAATAACAGGTGCAAAGACCAGGGGTGCTCACCATGTGGTAAGGTGAGGAACTTATCTATAGTTGCCAACTTTTTGTGGCCCTTGATCTGGACAGGAGTGGGGCCATAACATCACAGGGGCAGGCCAGTGACATTACAGGCAGTCAGGCCTCTCTTGTAACCTTAAAAGAATTTTTTTTTCAACCAGAAATTCATTGGTGCAGAGATTGTGATCATTGCCCTAGAGATGTGTCCCCCCTTTGACTCACTGAGTTGGGTGATCAGCATTGGGACAGGTTCATCTGGCAGCAACAGCCCCAGGACTGACCCTGGCAAAGACATGTACATTTCCCATGTATTTGTGAGAGGGGCAGATGGGGGTGGGGGAGCACTAAGACATCAAGGGGCAGATTTACAAAATTCTCGTGAATGGATCGAAGTTCAATCGAATTCCGATCGTACAGTCCAACTGAAGGATCGAAGAAGCCAAATTTAGCTTCTTTGATCATCAAATACCGAATGAATTAGAATGATGGGATATTCGATCATTCGATCATCAAAGTATTTTAAAATTTAAAGGTATTCGAACTCCTACTTTGGCAGATTGAACCTACCGAATACCAATAGAAGCCTATGGGAGTCCCCCCATAGGCTTTTTAGGCTAAGTCCTGCCCGAATACCATTCGTACAATTGAAGTCCTTGATCGTTCGAATAGTACGAATTGTTCGAATTATCGAATGAATTAGAATACTTCATTCGAATGATCGACCGATCGGTATTCGGTCATTCGATCATCATCGAGGAATCGAATATCGAAGGAAATTATAAGCATTTGAATATTGAATGCTTATCGAATATCGGGGATAATCGAGGGAATTTTGGGGAATAATAGTAAATTTGCCCCCAAACTTTGCACCACTTAGTTCTGTTGCAACTTGTGACATCTTTAATATCTTTAATTTTCATGAGTTGGTGCTGCCATATTGTTTCAGTTGTTTAGGGTTTTTTCCTAGCACTACCATCTAGTAGTTGGGAATACATTTTATTTTATATATATAATCAAAAAAACTGCACTCATAGGACTTATTTCAAAGGTGAAAAAACAAAAAAATTTCAACATTTTGGCCCCTTTCTCTGGCCTTCTTCAGGAATCTTCTTCAGGTTAGATTCCTGAAGAAGGCCTGAGAAAGGGGGCTAAACGTTGAATACATTTTTTTGTTTTTTTCACCTTTGAAATAAGTCCTATGAGTGTGTGTTTTTTTCCTTTTGATTATATAAGCATATCTTCAAACCTCATTTGGACTATATATATATATATATATATATATATATATATATTTATATATATCTCTTGACACGGCCTAAGATTAGGAATGAAACTTTTATCCTCTTGTGTTTTTAATCTTTTGATAAATAAAACAGTGACTTTTTAAAATAATCTGGTGTGTGCTGTGCTGCTTACAGATGATGAAATCTGCTGCAAATTTGCACCTGCCAAATAGAGTCTCACATCACTATATAGTAGTATTATTATATGAATACAGTAGGTTATACTTCATATATCATATTAAGGTTAACAATATAATCAATAACATTATGGTAACAAAATAATCGAGTCTTAGTTAAAATGTACAAATGGCCTCAGACAGGACAGTTCCTTGTGCAAAGGGAAAAGTAGACTAAAAAGAACCAAACTGCCATTGTGATGTTAATAGGGCAGAAGTAAGGGGACAGGGGAAATGACGGCTGTGATCTAATTATTGGTCGGCCAATATCTCTCCGTCAGAGAAAGAGGCTCACAGGCTGCCCCCCATACACAGAAACAGCCCCCCAAACAATAAGCAACTGAGCAACAGGAGGGAGGGGAAGGGGCTCCCAGCACAAAGATATTTTATGAGCATTTTCTTTGTCCTGCATTTACAGGAAAAGCCGACCCTGTGCTTTAAATGGAAATTGCAGCTTTGTGTATAGATAGATATAAAAGTTTTTTTATAGGAAGCCTAGTATTTGTTAGAGGGATACTTGTGGGATTGGTCAGGCTGCTTTTTATCACTTCAACAATCTTTCAGAAAATGCTACACAGGGAGATTTCGGCACATTTTTCCCATGGACTTTTTTTGTTTCCAATCTCCTCTGAACATAAATTGCCCCCCCCCCCCCAATATTTGGACACGTACCATGCACTGTTATTGTTACTCATTTTACTAAGTTCAGGGGAGGCAGTTAGGATTTAAAACTAGGAGCAGACAACTAGAAATTAGTTTCTATCGAAACCAGCAATGACATCTCTTCATTGGCTGCTGGACTGGAGGGTGTGTTTATTAATCTGAGCTGAGAAGAACTGAGCATGCTCAGTAGCCAATAGCCAGAGTAAATTCCTGAGGGAGGGGGCTGAGTGGGTTAGAGGAGCAGAAAGAATCCTAACGGATTAAGGGGATGCTGCAGCCTATTATTAATCTTTGAACAACCAGAGTGGTAGATTTTTAGAGATTTCAAAAAGGTTCTTCAGTGATTATATTTTTGGCGTGGGGAGTTTACATGTTCTTTAAGGTATGAAGATCGAAGTAAGGGAAAGATCAGTTATACAGGAAACCCCAGGTCCCGAGCATTCTGGATAGCAGGTCCCACAGGTCATCATCAGCCATAATTATACTAATCTTGATATGCATGTTTGCTGTATATATTTCCAACAAATTTCTTTAGAAATATCTGTACTGTGACCTTCCAAAGCACCATCTAAAAAGAAAAAAGCTGATTGAAGCTGTCATTTTTGGATTTGGCAAGAATCTGAATTCTCTGATTTGGAACAACCAAAACCTATATTTCTTACTGAAATTAGAGTAAAAGAATCCCATATGATCAAATCTCAATTTTTTTTCACTGCCTATAACAATCAAAGTTGTAAGAATACAAATGTTGATTTAGTTCCTTACACTAAATTCATGTATCCATCCCTGTTTTAACCTTGCAAAAAAATCAAACTTGGGTTTTTTGAACATTCCTGGAAAGTTACGTAATTTATTTCAAAATAACGATGGTTAAAAAAAAAGGAATAACATTTTAAAAATGTATTTAAACATACATCAAATATTTCATACAGATGATGGATACAAAGGGATTGTTTCATTCGAAAATCATATTTGCCTAATGACTATTTCCAAAATAAAATATAAAATGGTTTTATAAATTGAATATTTTTTAAATACATCTTAATTATATTTTCTTTATATATTCTTTAGCCTTATCTTTACCTTTTTGGGAACCCAACAATGAAAATAAAGTATCAACGCTATTAAGAATATTGGCCATAGACCTATGCCAAACACCCCAGGAAAGGTTCTCTGTTTCCATGTGTGGTCTGGTTTTTCATTTCTTGGGGCAGACGGATCAGAGCTTGAAGGTCAGTCAGGTCATCACAAAGCAACAAGGAAATTTGATTGAGGAGTTGGTGTCGGAGGAAATGACTTCTGCTCCATTTAATGGAATTTTTCCCTCACTCACGTTCCTCTCACAGAAGAGAACACCCCCATAATCCCAACTTTTCCAAAGAACATAAAAGGGACTTCAAAGATACACATGGTCGGGTTTTATATCTTGGGCTAGTTCACTGAGTCTCTCCCTTCTTTGTTTACAGGGGCATCTAGGCTTTATTCCAAGACTGCAAGATAAAAGGCCACATTGTTGTGGGAATGCAAATTTTTACAAGAAACTTTTTTTTCCTCTCGCTGCTGGGGTAATTAACTGTTTTAGTACTCGCCACAAAGCTGAAAAAGCTCAACTTCTTTATTTTCTTCCAGGACATCACTAGACAATGGTTTCAAAAATACTTTTGTATTTTTTTGGAAAAAATGCTATTTTTCCAAAGACTGAAGAACCTTCACCAAAAAATGTTACTCAAAAACATTCCGAAGTCCTAATCACATCTAAACAGTAAGAAAACAATTTACTTGGGTATTTAGTTAAAATACCTTTTTGTATATATTTATTTTTTATTTTAAGAAGTGATTAGCTATGTAAAGGATAAAAAGATAAGCGCTGTTATTTATATGATAGGCAGAAAAATATGATTTAAATGTAAATTTTAATTTTGACCTTTTGCCAGATATTGTCAATGAGTTGGCAAATATTTTATTTTGCCAAAATTAAATGATTCAAATGTCATGAGATAAACTTTTTAAAGCTCTTGAGAGCAAAACAACTTGTATCCATACAGCGCTACGCAACAAGTTGGCGCTATAGAAATACATGTTATTAATAATAATAATAATAATCCATATTTTAGTCAATCATTTTTAGAAAATGCAATGAAAATCAAATATTGTCAGTGAATGTTCAACTTATCAAAGTTCAACTTATCAAATGATTCCAGTCTTTTTCATGGTGGAGAAAAATATAATTGGGATCTCATACAAAACCCAGTTACTCAGACAGATCCTGAACACTGCAAAAGTCATTTCCAAAAAGAACACATGTTTTGAAAACAAATTTTAATTTATGAAAATTCAAATTAGATTTTTTTTCAAAACTTGAAAAAGCTTTTTCAAAATTTGGAAAACCTGGAAAACTCCAAAATCTCAGTTGCTAGCTTATTGAGTGAGTTTTCCAAAATGTAAAATTATTTTAAAAGATTGAATGTTTTTAAATTACTTAAAATGTAAAAATATATCTCCTGAAAAGACTAGTATGCCAGACCCAATAACTATTGAATATTCTTTTTCAGAAACTTGAATTTTTTAATGTAAAAAACTGAAATTGCTGTAAAAAATTGAATACAGGTGGCGTACGTTTTTTTGGATGCCGGCACATTTTTCCGTGGTCAAAAACGAGACACCGGCTTTGTTGCGGGAATTTTTCGCCATTTCTCGGGAAATTCGTGAATGTTTCGACGAAGCGAAATGGGACAAGTTCGTCCATCACTACTTATTAGTGCTTTTTATTGTTTATTTTTGTTTTTTTGTGTAGCCTTAAGGTATGTCCCTCTTTTAATTACTCATCCAACGTACAAAACCTATGATCTTCAAAGAACCTCTTTGTCATTATAAAGCTTACAGCCTCCAAATTAATCATTCAAATATATGCAGGATGTGAGGAACTGCGGTTATGAGCTAAGGGGGCCCAGCCTAAAGGCCAGTTAGGGGGAGATTTGGGGTGTTTATTTGTACCCTGGGTACCCCTGGAACTATAGCAGTGACACCCCAGTGTTTCTATATATCTGTAACCTTGTTATGAGCTAAAGGGGCCCAGTCTGAAGGTCAGTTAGGGGGTGATTTGTGCCCTGGGTACCCCTGGAACTATAGCTGGTGACTATTACAACAATATTTCTATATACGTACAGTATCTGTCTCTTTATATGTGATTTTGGGTGATTAAGGGAAATACCACATGGGGAGATTTGTTGTCCACTGTTAAATCTGCACTACCATGGGCAACAAATCTCCCTAAAAATGCCTTTACCCCACTGCAAGGATATCATTATGATACAGAAAATTCACTCTGCAGCACTCCAATAAGTCCTGAAAAATGTTTATTTGTGCCAAAAACAAGGAAAGGGATCAGACGCCTGCCTTTTATCAAGAATGGCTTGATAAAGGTCAGGAGCCGGAAATGTTTTTTGGAGGAATTTTCTGCATAAATATATACATAAATAAATCAGTCTGCTGCACGTAGAAAATGAATATCTGATTGGTTTCTATTGTTACTGAAATGAATCAGTTTGTTGCAATGTAACTAAATGAGCACCATTAGATGAAGAACCAAGGAACAGAGCTACATGTCCAGAAAAGAGTTGGTCGGATGGTGCCTCATCAAGAAGCAGGTGTCACCTACAAGACCCACCCACTTTAAAGGGATACTGTCATGGAAAAACATGTTTATTTTATTTTTTAAACACATCAGTTAATAGTGCTGCTTCAGTAGACTTCTGCAATGAAATCCATTTCTCAAAAGAGCAAACAGATTTTTTTATATTCAGTTATGAAATCTGACATAGGGCTAGCCAATGTTGTCAGTTTCCCAGCTGCCCCAGTCATGTGACTTGTGCCAGCACTTTAGGAGGGATTGAATAGTACACAGTGGGACATGGGTTTTTACTATTTAGTGCTGTTCTTAGATCTACCAGGCAGCTGTTATCTTGTGTTTGGTAAGCTGTTATCTGGTTACCTTCCCATTGTTCTGTTGTTAGGCTGCTGGGTGGGGGAAAGGGAGGGGGTGATGTCACTCAAACTTGCAGTACAGCAGTAAAGAGTGACTGAAGTTTATCAGAGCATAATTCACATAACTTGGGGCAGTTGGGAAATTGACAATATGTCTAGCCCCATGTCAGATTTCAAAATGAAATATAAAAAAATCTGTTTGCTCTTTTGAGAAATGGATTTCAGTGCAGAATTCTTCTGGAACAGCACTATACACTGAAACATTTTGGAAAAAAAATGTTTTCCCTTACAGGGCATATGCACCTTGCCCATAGGTGAAAACCCTTTTAAAACATCCCATGAGCATTTCCTAATATTGACATTGGAGTAGAGGGGATATGGTTACTTGTGTATATAGATCTTATAGATTTGGCAGGATTCAGTGATATCATGACCAAGCTTTGATCTTTCCATTGCAGAGCTTCTTCTCCATGCATCACAGAGGCAGCAGGTGGAGAACAAATGCTGGGGGCTAAATACAGGAGGGGGTCACTGTAATATGTTTACTATATACTGTATATATTAAATGCTGGGGGAAATACTTCAGTCCCTATGTCAGGAAATGCTGGGATCACTGTGTCCTATATTACCAGGGTCACTGTGCCATATACTGCCAAGCCTACTGTGAAAGCAAATTAAATCTGATGACTGTCCGGCAGTGAAAGGGTTAAGGCAACCTCCATTCGTATATCAATGCAGATATAACTTCCATTCACCTTTTTTTAAAATTGATAGTAAGTAATTTTTGGGAAGATCACGGGTTGAGGTCTCCTCGTGCACCTCCCTTGCTGATAGAGCGATAATTGCGAATATTAGTGATTCGTTATTGCGCTACCCAGGTGGGAGGCTGCTCTTTGTATCCCTTCTCACCAATCTCCTGCTGTTTGTTGATGGAATTAATATTATTATCAGCAGGGTATTCTTGCCCCACAGAGGAGGGAATTGTCTGTCTGAATAATAAATAAATGGTGTAGAAATTGAATTCAGCGGGTTCAGCAGGATCTTGCACTTTATTGCACTACCCTCCCTGCTGCTGGCTGACACTTTATTAGGAAAGTTTCTATATAAAAAAAATATATATATATATATATATTAATATATACAGTATATAAACTCAGACCACTCAACAGTTTTGGTTTACATGGAGCCTTAATGCATGTACTGTTTGTGTAGCCCCAGTAACCCATAGCAACCAGTCTGCAGAGCTGAATAGGGTGCGTTATCGTAACATTGTGGTGAGTCAGTCCACTTCATATATAGTAAATCCAACCATGGTATGGAAAGCTAAAGCATAGCATTTATTGTGTACGCATAAAACAGCCAAAAAAGATTAAAATATACTCAAATTCACTAAAGCGCGATGTGTCTAACACTAGCGCTAATTCGCCAGCGCGACGTCATTTCGCAACTACGCAAATTCATTAACACCGACTCTGGCGAATTTTCACTAGCGAAATAGATAGACTTTGCGTAACTTCGCACCCTTACGCCAGGCGAAGTTGCGCACTGACAAAGGATCGTAATTGCACAAATTCACTAAGATCAAAATTTTAGTGAACGTTATCACTTACATTACCTGGCGAAGCGCGACGAACGCCAGCTAGAATTTTTGGATCTTAGTGAATTTCCCCCATAGAGACTCACATCTTCTATCACTTTGTAGCGCACAAGGGGGTGTAACAGGGGCCCCTAGTGGCCGCACAGAGGTATAGCAAGTCCTCGTCATAATTTGACGGCACAGTGGTTACATTTAGGAAAATAATCTTATATTAGATTGTGTTTACTTTATCCTATTAAATACAGTTAAATGCATTGTTACTTTTGTTTTTGGCCACTCTCTTTTGCTGTATATTGTAATACCTTCTGCTTTCAGAAGGCTTCACTTAATGAAGCCTTATCCTATATAATAAAGTTCAAGTGTCTCTGCGTCCAGTCCCTGTGTCCGTGGAATTCGCTACTGTGCATGTGCCGACAGACCGAATTTACCGGTTTTCGCCACTAGAGGTCGCCCATCACTAGCTAATGCTATCAGTACCAGTACTTAGAATACAGGCAATGGAAGTCTGTAGAGAAGTGTATTAGGTAAATGCCTCTGACCAATGCTTTTAGTGTTCATTTCCCATTGAGTGATAATTTATGCTAGCAAAGTAGATAGATGTGTAACTTTGCACCCTTACGCTGTGGCGTGTTTTACCATTGTGGTTGATTGTCTGAAAAACGTAAATACGTTACCGTTCGCCGACCAGAGTGTAAATTCGCACGTTAGTGAATTTGCGCAGCGCAGGCAAAAATTCGCCTAGAACAATTCTGTTTTTTTATAAATGTTTGACTACATATGTTCTAGCGCCCGTTAATTTAACGGGCTTAATGTCTAGTTAATTCCATAATGCAGACATACCACTTGCAGTGCAATGACAGACGGGATGTTTGGTCGACAAGAGAATCACCACTGGGGAAACATACGAGGCACAAAGTCGCAAGAAGACATCACGCTACTTCAGAAAGTAGTCACACGGTATGTTTCCCCAGAAGCAATATGCATGTTAGCCAGGGGAGAAGATATTAGGGACATTTTGTCCCGCAGTAGCCAAGATTAATTGTGGACAGCAAAGCCCCCATTCTGCCACTGACCTAATATCACTGGTAAAAATGGTAATCACTATACAAAAATTAATTTGGAGCATTTCATTAAACTCAGTCATGCTGGTAAGATCACTGTTGAAAGTGTATTCAAAGCATTGCATTAACCCAAGACATGCCGGTAAAGTCTCGGTGGAAAATGGATTGAGAGCATTGCATTAACCACAGACATGTCAGTAAGGTCACTGTAGAAAGTGGATTCAAAGCATTGCATTAACCCCAGACATGCCGGTAAGGTCACTCTAGAAAGCAGATACAGAGCATTGCATTAACTTTAGACATGCCAGTAAGGTCTCAGTATGTAGTGTTTATACAAATGGCCTGCACTGCCTGCATGGACCAAGGACTTGTCCAAATGCTTTCCTACTACAGGGGGAATATGTGGTGTTTAACCAAATGGCCTGCGGTTGTCACTGTGCATACACAGGACTTTCTGTACAGCTTGAAAGTGAAAGTAAGACTTACTGCTGTTATGTAATGGCTGCATGACCTGCTAATAAAGCACTGTTATACTCTCCTCATCCTCGGCTACCAAACACAACACAGTAGAAATTGGATTCAGAGCATTGAATTAACCCCAGACATGCCAATAAGGGCTCAGTAGAAAATTGATTCAAAGCATTGCATTAACCTCAGACATGCCGGTTAGGTCTCTGTAGAAAATGGATTCAGAGCATTGCATTAACCCCAGAGACGCCGGTAAGGTCTCAGTAAAAATTGGATTCAGAGCATCGCATTTACCCCAGACAAGGCTGTAAGGTCTCAGTAGAAAATGGATTCAAAGCATTGCATTAACCTCTGACATGTTGTTAAGGTCACTGTAGAAAGTGGATTCAAAGCATTGCATTAACCTCAGACATGACATTAAAGTCACTGTAGAAAATGTATTCAAAGCATTGCATTAACCTCAGACATGCCAGTAAGGTCACTGTAGAAAGTAGATTCAAAGCATTGCATTAACATCACACATGCCAGTAATGTCACTGTAGAAAGTAGATTCAAAGCATTGCATTAACATCAGACATGCCAGTAACGTCACTGTAGAATGTGGATTCAGATCATTGCATAGCAGTCCACTACCATTATGCCTGATCATTATTTTATGTTAGAGCACAATTGCAGTTTCACCCTTTGCAGTGTTTGTAATTTTAAGGAAAACATGAATGTAGGGTTTTTAGATCAGTTTATTTTATGAAAACATACAAAATGTAATGAGTCAATTATTAATCAGTAAGATTTTGAAGTCTGGTCCACAAGGAATTCATAGGATGCAATGAGCTGACGGAATGGCAAAAATATAGAGACATCCAGCATGTGGTGTCATAGGCACACACTATAATCCTGTAGCTCCCCATAGTAACGTAACTATACTCTGTGGGGCTCGGGTGCAGGTCCCCCAGTAGTTCCGCCACTGGCAGGAAAGGGGGCTCAGCTTCAAATTACAGTTTTAGTATGTTATAGGCAATGGAACTGTAAGATAACCTTCCACGGACCATGAATTCTTTTTTTTTTGTTGATTTGCTCTTATGACTGTTATTCTAATTGTGCTTTATTAATTTCACTAACCAGTTGCTATGGTCCCACTCATCCTAGCAACCAACAGTGGCCTGTACGAAAAACTGCAAGATAAATAGCGGAGGTGCTGAGCAGAAATGCAGTAGATTAAACAAAAAAAGGGACAAAAATCTAGTGCCATAATGACTTACTGTCTGGTTGCCAGGGTCACTGACCCTTCCTAGCAACGATGAGTTTTACTGATTGGTCTCAGTATTTTACCATTTGTTTTGCTCACTGCATATTTGGAATATGGTGCCCCCCCCCCCTAATCTGAGTATCCCTTGGCCTCCCTTTATCAGAGGGGAGAGGAATGTACAAGAGCTGCCACTAAATATACTCACAATATCAGAGCAAGAGCCGCACAGAAGGATCCAGTCCTCTGTCGGATTATATTTTATACATTCATTTAAAAAGTCATTTACACCACATTCACATAAAGACATAAACGCATTTTACTGACACCAGTGACTCTCCAGATATTGTGAACTACAACTCTCAGATACCTGGTGTTGGTATATCAACATCATCATCTGAAGGGCCAATGGCTGCGGCACGTCTGAAATACTACAATAAGGGGGGCAGACCTCCAGGTCTAGTATCTCATTATCCGCCAATCAGATGCTTGCTTTCAAGGCCGCAAATGAGCACTGTTTGGTTTAAAGGGATACTG
>CM044434.1:158366269-158402813 GCA_024363595.1 Xenopus borealis
TTCCTGCTGAATTGTGCTTATTACAGGGAATACCTATACTGCCATAGTTTTATGGGATCTGTCTGTACAGACTATGAGCAAACTTAGCGGACTGTTCCTGCTGAATTGTGCTAAGTACAGGGAATACTTATGTGACATAGTTTTATGGGATCTCTCTGTACAGACTATGAGCAAACTTAGGGGCTGTTCCTGCTGAATTGTGCTTAGTACAGGGAATACCTATACTACCATAGTTTTATGGGATCTCTCTGTACAGACTATGAGCAAACTTAGCAGACTGTTCCTGCTGAAATGTGCTTAGTATAGGGAAATACCTATACTGCCATAGTTTTATGGGATCTGTCTGTACAGACTATGAGCAAACTTAAGGGAATTGTGTCAGTACAGGGGAAGTGTTGGGATTGCTTTATGGCATTTTTCTTAACAGACTATGAGCAAATTTAGACGTTTTTCTTACTGAATTCTGTTTAGTATATAGAAGCTAGGAAAGACAATACAAAGCTCCCCATTCCAATATAATGGCCTTTTAATCTACTGTGCATGTATGTCAACTTTACACATTTATATTGCATGTACAGAATAGAGATAATATGAGAAAGTGGCAGACTTTAAAAAGGACAGAAAAAAAACCAAATATAACACATTCACCTGTAAAAAATTCCCCAAATTCTTGCTCTAATTTAAGTGCTCGGTCAAATGTTTTCTTAGATTGCTCCTCTGTCAGTCGTTTACTGATTTCCCTAAAAAGCAAAACATAGTTATAGTATTATAATTACTTAAAATAATGTTTGCTCAGGTATGGGGTCCCTTATCTGGAAACCTGTTATTCAGAATGCAGAAGTACAGGAAGGCCATCTCCCATAAACTAAAGGGAGATATGTGAATGACAATAACAATAAATGACAATAAAGTATGAAATTGTCAGGTGAGATGATACAGAATAAAGGAAAATTCTGGTGGAAAAAAACTTGAATTTTTCAAGATTTATTATACCCCGAGGATAGAAAAAGTCAGAATCTGAAAGTCCTTCATCTAAGACCTGCCAGGTTCTATATAAGTCAATGGGAGTGGTCCCAATCATATTTGGAAGTTTCTGTGGTCTAGGCTGGATCTACCCCGAAAATCTGACAATTTCGGACAAAAATCCGAAAAAAATCAAGTACTCAACCTTATCAAATAGATACAAATAAATCATACTTTTTAAATAATACATAAGTTCTAATAGTGGATTCTAGTTTGGTCAGACTTTTTTATTTAGATACTCAGATTCAGATTTTGATAAATAAGGCCTCTAATAAACCCAAGAGTCTGGTTTTGCCTCCAATAAGGATTAATTATATCTTAGCTGGGATCAAGTACAAGCTACTGTTTTATCAATACAGAGAAAAAGGAAAAAAATATGGATTATGTCTATGGGAGGTGACCTTTCCATAATTTGGAGCTTTCTGGATAAAAACTCTTGGTTAAATTGAAGACAATATGGGGTTTGGAAGGTTTATACTTACATTAGTGACTCTACAGACTTGGGTTTAATAAAAATAGCTATTGGGTAGAGTTGTGCTACTTGTAATCGCTTGATAGCATTTCCTGATACATCTAGAATGCAGTGCTTGCCCTGTGGGGACAAGAGGGAACATTACTTATAGGAATAGAAGAAATAAATGGTGCCAGTAACAAATATGCACACAATTGCCACTTTGATAGGTACTGTTGGCATCCAATGTCCTCTTAGAGCATATGGTAACTGTTAAATCAGATATCAGCATCAATATATATGGGTAAGTTAGCTAGTCCATCCTACTAAGTTGGCCCTATACCCAAAGAACGTCAATTATTAGCCTATTGGTTACCTGCCCCATTGGTTACCTGGTTCTGCCTTCCTTTGCTCCTTGTAAATGCTATAATATACCTGCCCTATGCTCCCTGTGTGTGCCATACTCTGCTTGCCCTATACTCTTTGTGTGTGCCATAAACGGCCTGCCCTATTCTCCCTGTGTGTGCCATACTCTGCCTGCCCTAGTCTCCCTGGGTGTGCCATACTCTGCCTGCCCTATGCTCCCTCTGTGTGCCATATTCTGCCTGACCAATGCTCTTTGTATGCCATGCTCTGCCTGCCCTATGCTTCCTGTATGTGCCATACTCTGCCGGCCCTATTCTACCTGTGTGTGCCATCATCTGCCTGCAATATGCTCTCTGTGTGTGCCATGTCACACCACTGCCACTGTGCTCTGCCTATTCTCCTTTTGTGCCATATTTAGCCCGACTGATGCTCTTTGTATGTGATGCTCTACCTGCCCTATGTTTCTTATTTGTGCCATACTCTACCTTCTTTATGCTCCCTGAATATGCCATACTCTTCCTATGTTATGCTCCTTGTATGTGCCCTACTATGCCTGCCCTATGCTCTCTGTGTGCCATACTCTGCCTACCCTACTCGTTGTGTGACGTGAGCCTGGTAGGGTTTGTTCTGGGGGTTTGTTAGCATTTGGAAATGGTTGTTATTGGATTCTAAGGTATTTAATCATGTGCTGGGTGGGTTCTGTGCTATTCACAGGGGATGAGTTAAATTCCGGCCCTCTGTATGATAGAATATGTACAGCATATTACAGAGTTATGAAAAACTAGTTTCTGTAATCCAGCGATATATTCTAAAATATGGGAATGCTCACCCCCAATTAGCATGTAAAATAAATGATGTGTCTGTCACTTTTTAAAATCATTGTCCTAAACCATAATTGTCTTTAGGGCACTGTATCTTCAAAAATATTTTTGCTTGAGAGATAAAATTTTTTATAAGACTTACCCTTTCTGCAACGAACTTTACTGACTGTACACTAGTCCCATATAAGTTATCATTGTATTGCCCGGCTTCTATGAATTTGTGCTCTTGAATGTCCTTTTCCATTTGTTCTCTTGATGCAACAAAGTGGTAATCTCTGCCATCCATTTCATAGTCTCTCTTTGGTCTTGTGGTATCTATAGAAGTAAAAAGGTTAAGTGGAAAGAAAGAAATGAAAGAAAGAAAAGTATCTGCCTAAGCTTGGGTGACAGAGACACGCAATAAAGTGCGTGTGAGGTTCTATTGAACATGTGATCATTGGCAGTTTTCATAAATGAAAGGTGGAGTTAACTGCTCAGCAAAACAACCAAGCCAAGGGGCAAATTGACTAAAGGGTGAATTTTCGACTGCGAAGGCTCAGCCACACTTAGTGCCACTTCGTCAGGTGCCAATTGATTACCACTACGCTAATTAACTAAAAAGCAATGTTGCTTCTCTGCAGCTGAATGCTGGTGAGTTTCAATTGGGTTAATTCATCAGTTCATAGTGAACTTTTGCTAGCATTCATTTCTGTTTAGCGAAACTTTGTTAGTACTCTTACGCTTAGGTCAGTTTGAATAGGGCGGGTACATATAGGTCATATATATATATATATATATATCCATCAGATTATTCTGGACAGCACCTCATCCTTCTGATAAATTCTGCCCTTGTGCGCGGTGAAATTTAAATATAGAAGAACAGAAGACCAGCACAAAGGGTCTTATGATGAAAAAAACTTGTTTGTGTTTATTACATGTGCAAAACCGACGTTTCGGTCCCCTTGAAAAAGGTCCCAAAGGGACTTTATTAGAGTTGCTGGTTCAAATGTTTGAAGTGGCCAGTTATTATTACACATGTCCAAGGAAGCAAAATAAAGATAAACAAGATCCTTCAATGCCCTAGATATGAGTCCACCCTAAAACAAATGTGATATGCTCCTTAAATGGTTGGAAAAAAAACATTACAGAATTGTTTAATAGTTTTTTAGAACTTTTTTTTTACTTTACAGGATATGTATGTTACTGGCATAAGATGAAGAAGAGGAGGATGTGGCTTCATCTAATCAATTCACTAGGTCTAAGCTGGAAAAGGAAACTCTGCTGAATGGTAACATTCTATAAAATTTGCACTTTAGTGAATTATTCAGAGGAACGATCGTTTGCCTGAGTGAAAATTTGCCTTGCAATAGGGCGCAAAACTACACTAGCGAGGGTTTCTTTCTCTAACGAATTGACCTCTATGCCTCTTAGTATATTGGCATTGTCCCCGCAGATGGGATTTCTGAGGACTAGACACATCACCCAATGGACACATCACCCTTTAGTAAAACTGCCCCAAGCCTTTAAAATGGATGGTTTCTTTTCTGACCCATGAACATCACCATTAACATTGACCCTAAAAGGAGTCGGTGGCTCAAGACAGTCCAGCCCCATCTTATTGACCCATGGACTCAAACACTTGGCAACATTTATTTTTATTGTCTTCTGTTACCATCGACTCCTTAAAAAGATTATGGTCATGACTTTGATGAAATTTTCTCATAACATGTAACAAGGGGGCTACTTTCTGGCCAGAACTCTTCGGCAGCTGGATACTTCCTGCACTTTCTCCCCTTCCCCTCCTTTTATAGACTTCTCACAGGAAGTTCCCGCCCACCTGTTCGATCATACAATTTTTTCGTGAAATCGAATAGAGAAGAAAAAATAGCCTAAAACTATTTGATAAGCATTCGATAGCCTAATTACTCAAATTTCTGCCAAATTCGAAGGCTAAAATCTGCCCCTAACTGTTCTGCTTGGTCTTATCTCTGCATAGCACATATCCCCCAACTTTGTCAGTGAAGAAATACAGCACAAATATAACCTCACCCTAATAAAACATTGGGGCTGATTTACTAAATTCACATGTATTCATGTGAATAAAATCGAATTCGATCGAATTCGATGTAATATTTGATCATAGGATCTATTCGATTGGTCGAATATGCAAATTAGGCATATTCGATCATCTAATAGTGAATGATCGAATGATCGAATAGATTCGAATGATCGAATGATCAGCGAATAAAATAAAAATTTTAATATACAGTGGTGTGAAAAACTATTTGACCCCTTCCTGATTTCTTATTCTTTTGCATGTTTGTCAAACTTAAATGTTTCTGCTCATCAAAAACCATTAACTATTAGTCAAAGATAACATAATTGAACACAAAATGCAGTTTTTAAATGAAGGTTTACGTTATTATGGGAGAAAAAAAACTCCAAATCTACATGGGCCTGTGTGAAAAAGTGATTGCCCCCCTTGTTAAAAATAACTAAGAACAAAAGTAATTGAGATCTATCAGTCTGGTAAAGGTTATAAAGCCATTTCTAAAGCTTTGGGACTCCAGCGAACCACAGTGAGAGCCATTATCCACAAATGGCAAAAACATGGAACAGTGGTGAACCTTCCCAGGAGTGGCCGGCCGACCAAAATTACCCCAAGAGCGCAGAGACAACTCATCCGAGAGGCCACAAAAGACCCCAGGACAACATCTAAAGAACTGCAGGCCTCACTTGCCTCAATTAAGGTCAGTGTTCACGACTCCACCATAAGAAAGAGACTGGGCAAAAACGGCCTGCATGGCAGATTTCCAAGGCGCAAACCACTTTTAAGCAAAAAGAACATTAAGACTCGTCTCAATTTTGCTAAAAAAACATCTCAATGATTGCCAAGACTTTTGGGAAAATACCTTGTGGACCGACGAGACAAAAGTTGAACTTTTTGGAAGGTGCACGTCCCGTTACATCTGGCGTAAAAGTAACACAGCATTTCAGAAAAAGAAAATCATACCAATAGTAAAATATGGTGGTGGTAGTGTGATGGTCTGGGGTTGTTTTGCTGCTTCAGGACCTGGAAGGCTTGCTGTGATAGATGGAACCATGAATTCTACTGTCTACCAAAAAATCCTGAAGGATAATGTCCGGCCATCTGTTGGTCAACTCAAGCTGAAGCGATCTTGGGTGCTGCAGCAGGACAATGACCCAAAACACACCAGCAAATCCACCTCTGAATGGCTGAAGAAAAACAAAATGAAGACTTTGGAGTGGCCTAGTCAAAGTCCTGACCTGAATCCTTTTGAGATGTTGTGGCATGACCTTAAAAAGGCGGTTCATGCTAGAAAACCCTCAAATAAAGCTGAATTACAACAATTCTGCAAAGATGAGTGGGCCAAAATTCCTCCAGAGCGCTGTAAAAGACTCGTTGCAAGTTATCGCAAACGCTTGATTGCAGTTATTGCTGCTAAGGGTGGCCCAACCAGTTATTAGGTTCAGGGGGCAATTACTTTTTCACACAGGTTTGGATTTCTTTTCTCCCTAAATAATAAAAACCCTCATTTAAAAACTGCATTTTCTGTTTACTTGTGTTTACTTGTGTTATCTTTGACTAATAGTTAAATGTGTTTGATGATCAGAAACATTTTGTGTGACAAACATGCAAAAGAATAAGAAATCAGGAAGGGGGCAAATAGTTTTTCACACCACTGTATTCGACTGGCTACTTCGCCAGATTGGACCTACCGAATTGCAATAGAAGCCTATGGAAACCCTCCCATAGGCTTCTGAGTCTAAGTCCTGATCGAATAGGATTCGATTGATCGAAGTCTTCGATCGTTCGAATCGTACAAATTATTTGAATGATCGAATGATTTATTCGACTGATCGAATAAATTGTTCTACTGATTGAATAAATTTTCATTTGATCGTCGAATGATCGAATAAAAGGTAGCCTAAAACTATTCAATTAGCATTCGACGATCGAACGCTAATCGAATATCGAATTTGGTCGAGCTAATTATGGGGAATAATAGTAAATTTGCCCCATTGTATCCAAAATGTAATAATAAAAGCAACATTATATATATATTTAATTTTGTGTGATCTAAAATCAAAATTTATCTGATTCTTGAAATAAAAAAGTTGACAAAAACTAGAACACACAATTTGACCTTGTTGATTATTAAAAAAGTACAAAAAAGTACTATTCAATAAAATCTGTGAAAAACATGATGACATTGAGTGGAAACCCAAAACGTACAGTTTTTTCAGATTTTTTTCTCAAATCACTCGATTCCCAAAAAGTCTGAAGTTTTCGAATTTTTGCCTGAAAAGCCTGAAATAGTTGGATTTTCAGGCTAATTCCAACACAGACCACAGAAACTTCCAAATAGAATAGGGACCTATTCATTATAAAAATTTAAATTTCTAGAGCTTTACTGTTTATTGGTAGTTGTTTAATTTACATTATATATTTTTTTATTTCTGTATTTTCATTTTGTATTTAAAGGGGCAGTTCACCTTAAAGTTAACTTTGAGTATGCTATAGAATAGCTTATTCTAAGCAACTTTTGGACTGGCCTTCATTTTTTTCTTTTTTATAGTTTGTGAATGCTTTTCCACCTGACTCTTTCCAGCTTTCCAATGGTAGTCACTGACCCCATGTAAAAAACACATGCTCTATAAGGCTACACATTTATTGTTATTGCTACTTTTTATTACTTGTCTTCTATTCAGGCCTCTCTTATTCATATTCCAGTCTCTTATTCAAATCAATGGCTGAAATTGCAAAATGGAGAGCTGCTGAATAAAAAAACTAAATAACTCAAAATAATAAAACATTAAAACCAACTGCAAATTATCTCATACTAAGGGGAACATTTTACTTAGGGTCGAACTGAATATTCAAATAAAATTCTAATTTCAAAAATTCTAATTTCAAAGTCATTTTGGGCTACTTCGACTATCGAATAGCCCAAAATGTGATTCGAATAGAAATATTTGAAAATTCAAATTTTCGAATTTTGAAGTACTGGCCCTTTAAAAATCCTTCAAATTCAACTATTCGCCACCTAAAAGCTGCTGATTTGCAATTTTAGCCTATGGGGAGGTCCCTAGAACCTGTCCTGAAAAGTCCTCATTCAATTGGAAGATACGATAGAACGATTCAAATGATTTTTATTCAATCAAATACGGCCATTTTCAACGAAAATGACCCCCCCAAAAAATATGATGGTCGAATTTCGAAGTTTTTTCACTTGGAAATTCGACCATTACTAAATCTGCCCCTAAAAGTTAATTTAAAGGTGAACAACCCCTTTAAAATTTTACTTTTGTCTTGAGATTATTTGAACAAACAATATACTGTATTGTTTCCACGGCAGTTTGTTTTGACTTAACTCTTTACTTTTAGTTTTTCTTGCTTGAAAATGTAATAAAAGACAAGAAAAGAAAGTAAGAGAATTGAACAATATAAAATCCTACTTACGTGGCACACATGAGCCAAACTTGTCAGGAAATTCAGAAATCAAATCATCATTGACTCGGTCTTTCATTGGACCCAGAATAATTACAGGCCTGGTATAGTTAACTGTAAAAAAGAAAAAAAAGGCTCACTCATTATTTACATCTACAATTGTCCTTAGATTTAGACTTTAGATTTTTTTACAATAGATTTATAATACAATATATATATGTGCGTGTATATATAATAGATTTCAAAATAGTTCTAAAAGCAGAAACAAACTGTTATAAACCAAACTGTTATAATATCTCATTGGACAGATCTGATATTTTCGTTTGGACAGGGCAAATTGTTTAAAATTTTAATTTCAGTGTAAATCGAACTTCATTGCAAAAAAAACTTTTTTTATGGTGAATCAATTTTTTTTCCTATTTGAATTTCAGAAACTGAAAATGGAAAACCATGAATGCACTAATTCATCCCAACCCCCCAACTTATTAAATAGACCCCCAAATGTATGGTCTTTTAAACAAGATGGCGAGGGAAATCTTTTCATAGTTTTCATAGGAACAGTTTTGCACCTGGGCAGAAACCCATAGCGACCAATCAGTAATTAGCGTTTTTCAACCAGCTGCAGGTTGAACAGTGAATATTTGCCCAGTGTTTATAATGACCCCCATAGTTTTCTTTGGAATGGTTGCCATAAGGAAAAACACCAATTTACTTTAATGAGTTTGGACAAAAAAGTCACTGAGCCAAAAAAGACGCCACAAGAAAAATGCACATTGACTTCAATGCATTTGGACAAAAAAGTCACGGAGACAAAAAATTCGCCATAAGGAAAAATGCCCATTTACTTTAATGCAGTTGGATAAAAAATTCGCCATAAGGAAAAATGACCCATTGACTTTAATGCATTTGGAGCGAGAAAAAATTGTCGCTCACAAAAAAGATTGTCACACCTTCTGACTTCAACGTGAATTTTTTTACAGTTTGTTGATTTTTTTTGCAGTTTCGTAAAAATTTTTAGCAAAGAGAAACGCCACAGATTCACTCCTCACTATTTACCAGGTACAGATATGCAAGGTCGACTTTAGACCAGAAATTCATCATTGTCTCGACATCTTTTATTGGATCTTTTATCATCCCTCGCTACACTTCCTAAACAGGAACCGCTTTTCTTTCCCGGCATCTCAAACTTATTCAGGAAACCTTTGATTGCAGCACATTATGTAGATTTAGTTACAGAATCTCAGTCTCTTTCTGTCTGCCCTTTGTGGGACTTCATTCACTTCTGCAATCAGCAATTATTCATCTCTTCCCAGTGCTATTAAATGACTCGCATTTCTTTGGAAGTCTGTGGTAATAATTTCATAAACCTCAGATTATGTCTTCCTCATCATACAGTAAAAATCCCTCTCTCTCACTTTTGATTACCTGCTCCCAAGGCTCCCATCCTCTTCTGCCTCCTCTTGTACAATTCTGCTAATATAATACAATCTCAATAGCCTGCAGTGTTTTTGCACATAACCTTTATTTTAATAAATCTGCACTTTTTTTGCTGTGTGATTGTAAAAAGAAAAAATACAGATGTTTCATAAATTGGCCTCTAAATGTAAGCAAGGGGGAATATAGAGTCAAACGTGATATATCATTTTAGAGTTTTTTGATTTTTTTTTAAAAAAACCTCTATTAAACTCTATGGGGGGAATCTAATTAAAATCGTAAGCGTTATTTAAAATAGATTTTTTGCCAATATTTAGCAATGCTCGCAATGAAAAAAACTTACAGTTTAATATTAAATTGTGCATTATCACTAAGCAAAGGTTAATATTAGGGACTCAAAGCCAAAAATAACAAAGACATAAACAAAAATTTGTTTTTTCTGGCTTTGTTCCCCTGATGAAGACCAGAACGGTCGAAACGCGTTGGGCAATGTGCGAGTACACTTTTTGGTGACCGGCATGGAATAAAAATCTTCTTTTTTAAATTTCAATGAGTGTGCGATCTATAATTTTTTATTTTTATGTGATTACTTTTGGAGACTAGTGGTGGGCAGCCTCCGTTTGGATCAGCACCTCGAATTTACGATAAGAATTTTTCTTAACTTGGAGTGTGCGCCTTCCATTTGATTTTCTTAAGGTTAACATTAGCACCAGCTCTTGAGTTTTGTTAAATATTTTAAAGATATGCTTTGCATTTGTGAAATTTTATTACATACACTGCCAATCTTCACAATTTGAGAGGAAATTGTTGAGGTCTGTATTTGATCAAAAAGTATGCAAACGGGAAGCAAGGTGTCTGCAAACATTTTTTGCTCTAATGATATATTACATTACCCCCACTTTTCTATAAATGACGGATGCCTTGTAGTTTTTCTAAACATCCGATTATAAAAAGCACGAACCAAAAAAAAAAAAAAATTAAAAACCAACAAAAATTGTATCTGAATAAAAATACAAATACCTTGAAAACCTCTAAAGGTTTCCCTAATGGTCCATCTATTAAAAATAGATCCCGTTGTATGATGTGGGATGGCGAGGAGTGAATTTTTTCAACAGGTATGTAGTGGTGCCCAAATTCCGCCATGAAAAATTCTGCCTCAAGAAATAAGTTGCCAAGACAGAATTGTTGCAGAGAGTTGCAAAGTCTGCACAAGAAAAAAAACACCCATTGACTTTAATGCATTTGGACAAAAAAGTCGGCAATACAAAAAAGTCTCTTAGACAAAAAAGTTTCCTCTAGAAAAAAAACGGCCATTAACTTTAATGCATTTGAACAAAAAAGTTGACATGACAAAAAAGTTGCCACAAGAAAAACACCCATTGACTTTATTGTATTTGGACAAAAAAGTCGCCAAGACAAAAGTCCCCATGACAAAAAGACAAAGTCTTGAAGACAAAAAAGTGCCCATTGACTTTAATGCATTTGGACAAAAAAAGTCTCCAAAACAAAAAAGTTGCCACAAGATAAATGCCCGTTGACTTTTTTGCATTTGAACAAAGAGTTGCCAAGACAAAAAGGTCTCAGAGACAAAAAATTTGCCACAAAAAAGTGGCCATTCACTTTAATGCATTTGGACAAAAAAGTCTCCAAAACAAAAAAGTTGCCACAAGAAAAATGCCCATTGACTTTATTGCATTTGGAGTGAGAAAAAAATGTTTTCTGCATAACTTTTTTTTGATGTCCATTGACTTCAATGCAATTTGCTAAATTTTTTTACAGATTTGCTCATCACTAATGTGGGATATCGAGGAGAGTATAAACAATGCTTTTTCAAGGTGCATGTAGCCAATGAAAGGCAGCAACTTACTTTCTTGCCTTGTGACGGGTTCATAGGAGAGAATGCAGTCTTCCAGCCCTCCTGGTAAAAAGAGAAGACAGAATGAGAATTTGGTGGAAAAGCTGTATGAAAGCAATGAGATATGTGATTCAATACAGACGGAACAAAGAACAAAGGTTACAGAGAAGGTCATTTGCCTTGGGACAAATAATGCTGGATTGGTATATTGGAGGTTACTTGGGGTTTGCATCTTGGTTTGATATACATTAGAATATACATTAATATTAATGATGATTTCTACAATGACTGCAGCTGTCCAAGGAGAGATTTATTGAGGAGAAACTAAATAACAGCTTTTTATTGAATTCTCTCTGCTTTCCACTGAGGGAGGTGCACAGATGCTCAGAGAAACCAAGAGACTTCAAGAATCAGAATCCTTCCCTTCAACATTGAACAAGGTGAGGGGGAGCTGTGTGACCTTGCCAGCCTAAGGATTGGGTGGGGAAGAGGGGCTATTATGGTCTCATGTGTAAAGGAACTGATACTGGGACATCATCTACTTGGCAAGGGGAAGTAAAAGAGAAAGAAAGCCTTTGAAGAAAAGTTAGTATCCCTGGAGCCTTGTCTTCCCAACCTGCATCAACAACATTATACCTTGTGTTCCAGAGTAGGGGTGAAGGGGACCATGGAGGAGATCACCATCAATGAGCATTGGCAATTGAAGCCAGTTCAGACCTGTGTCTGCTCTGTCGGCAATCACTTCTGAGAGAAAGCTTTGATGGTGTCTGCCAACCCCACTTTGCAAGTCTACTTCTTTTAGATAAGGAAAATGGAGCAGTACTGGGGGTGGTGGCAGAAAGGCAGAATATAAGCATGAAAGGTGGAGTTAAATAATGAGGTGACTGTGACAAAAAAAGTTGTTTCAATGGTGGAGTTAAAAATAGTGGTTGAGAAGTGGTGTACAGTGGCATAACTGCCCGCTGGTGGGCCCTGGTGCAGGATTGGCACCTGGGCCCCCCTATCAGGCTCTCCCCCTATGAATTGCACATTGGAGTTCTCCTAGACTCTCTGACGGGCCCCGAGAGGTAGTGGGCCCTGGTGCAATTGCACCCCCTGCTCCCCTGGTAGTTACGCCACTGGTGGTGTAAGAAAAGGCAGGGTGGGGTTATAAAAGAAGACTTTAACTGATAGAGAGGAAAGGGGCTGTAGCTGTGGCATAACCAAATATTACTGGACCCCCCCAGAAAATCATATATCAGGCCCCAAAAATATCTAGTGGTTGACCATTTTTACAAATATTTATTGAAATGTACCTCCTGGGTCTTCCTGCACCAGCAGGGTCTGCTTCCTCTGTAGTTGCACTCCTGGGCAGTAGAGCACAGAGAAAGACTAGAGGTAGCCATGTAGCCATGGGGGCAGCCATTCAAGCTTGAAAAAGGAGAAAATGCACAGGATGCACAGCAGATAAAAGATAAGCTCTGTAGTATACAATGGGATGCTTCAAAACTTATCTGTATACTACTGTGTATCCTGTGCTTGAATGTCTGCCCCCATGGCTATGCAGCAGTTTGTTTATATGAACTATAGTAGTACTTATCTGTTATCTATTGTGTATCCTGTGCCTGATTGGCTGCCCCCATGGCTACACAGCAGCTTGTTTATACAAACTATAGTAGTACCTATCTGTTATCTACTGTGTATCCTGTGCTTGAATGGCTGCCCCCATGGCTACACAGCAGCTTGTTTATATAAACTATAGTAGTACTTATCTGTTATCTACTGTGTATCCTGTGCTTGAATGGCTGCCCCATGGCTACACAGCAGCTTGTTTATATAAACTATAGTAGTGTTTTTGAATCAAACACACCAGTTTTACCAGTGCAGGGCAACACTACATTATATTGCCATTCCTTTGAAACACTTTCATGTTTTGGTGTTCCTGTTATAGGGATGTACCAAATCAAGGATTCGTTTTGGTATTTGGCCGGGATTCGGCTATTTTCAGCAGGATTCAGATTCGACCGAATCCTAGTGCCTGGCTGAACTGAATCTGGATCCTTAAAATCATGTGACTTTTCATCACAAAAAAGCTGCGCACGTTTACCCCTCCCTCGGCAATTTGCATATGTAAATTATGGTTCCGATTCGGTTAGGTATTCAGCGTGCATTCAGCGCATCCCTATCCTGTTCCTTTAAATTTAGAGGGGAAGTAAGGTAATGGGTTTAACAGTTAGAGTTAAGAGCAAGGCAAGAGTTAAACTCATGGGAAGGAGGAAAGAAAAGATTAAAAGTGAAAGGAATGGAGGGGGTTAAACACGAGGAAAAAGAAAGATGAGGCTGCAACTCTGGGGGTGCAGGGAGTTATAATATACAGGAACACCTTTTAGGTGCATCTGATTCCACGTGAGATTTGTTGGGCGTTTGTAAAATAAAATTGTGTATCCACAGCAATAATGACTATTGGAAGTCGTTTATATCAAGTGCCTATTGTCTTTGCTACATACGACAGCTCAGACTTGTGCAGATTAAGCAAATCACCGGTGCGCTCCTGTGCTTTCTGAATGATAATGTCATGCTGGGGAACAGAGGAGCTCAATGCAAATTGCTTATACAACCCTAGGGAAAGGAATCAACAGCCCAATTCACAAAAGATATTTTATTAAGGACTTAATGAAGGTATTTTGAGCCCTTGTCATTGCTTCCAAACATTATAATGCCAAAGAACCTTTGTTTTAATTGGGAAGCTTTGCTTTAAAGTGGTGTTATATCTAAATATTATCCTTTAGAATTGTGTGTATACAGAGGTCACACCTGTCCATAGTTTTATGATATTTCTCTTAAAGTGACCATAGATGTGGACCTGGAAACATCTGTTTGTTTCAATACACACGTGTAGAGCTGAATCATCAGATATACATATTAAATTAAATATACAATTAAATTCTACCAGTATCTAATGATTCAGCACTAACAATGGACGATGTTCGGGTGCCTTCAGAGGCGCTCAATCAAAATTTTCCAGCCAGCCCAATCGACGAGCCAACCAATATCTACCGAAGTCTACTGCCAATACTGGTTGGCTTGTCTCCCACCATACATGCACCAAATATGGTATGAAAATTTGTTTCATACAATATTATCGGCGTGTCTATGGCCACCTTAAGACTAGGGAAAGCTTAGGGGGCTGTTTTTGCCATTATTAACCAACAGGATGGCTTGATACAGTGGTCTAACAGTCTCTTTGGCCTGGCAGTCCCTCCACCTGCTTCCCAGTCTCATCCCCCACTCCCTGACCTGTTGAAAACATAAGAGGGCAGCTGGGGAAGGGGATAGGGTCTCAGCTCTCTGGGACACATGCTGGGACAAGTTGGTCCAATATTTGGATTATCCACTGGGGCCTAGAGAGACCTGTTTGATGATGACCACATCAAGGAGCTTGTGCTTGTTCAACTAGGTTTGATTGATATGTCAACCAGGCAAGACAATTGGTTGACCCCATACCTAGAAAGATAAGACACTGACTCAAAAGGGGTGAAATTGGCAGTTTATGGAAGCAAATTATAGTGACACCTCAATTTAAAGTACCCTTATTTTACGTTTTGCCTCATTTTACATGTTTTATTTGTGGTCCCACCAATTTATAGTGCATTTTAATGGGAGCATTTCCCTGATTTTAAGTAATGTTTTCTGGGATTTTACATGAAACACTTGTCCTGACTTTCCACATGCAAGCACAAAGTTTGGCTGCAACCTTTGCCCATGGAAGATACATAAGGATATATTTATTCTGATGGCAGTTCCCCATTAAAACCAACACTCCATGTTTTTTTTAAACTATTGTTGGGGCAAGTGGAGTAGTATACTTGATCTAGCTGTGTTTTCATTGGTCTAGGAAATGCCTCTTTGACTTGTATTCTGCCAATAAAGTGATAATGGGCCTTGGCTCCCCACTGTTTTTCATTTGCAACCCACAGAGGGGTAAATACAGCACCTCTGTAGTTGGTTTATTTGTTTATCTTCATCCATTAATTTCTATTATCCAATGCATAGCTCTCCCTATCAGTCAGCGAGTTTGCTTTCACAGCAATTACTCTGCAGAAGACAAACATGTCAAGGGTCCATGAAAATTAAGTGCAAAATAACAACTTAAATTAGAAGTCCTCTTTATAGAAGAGCCTGGCACCTTGTATCCAGCAAAACAACAAGGAAGGAATTCCAACAGGCTTAGTGCAATTCATTTATTCAGGATAGAATTAACACAACATGTTTTCAAGGGTTTCAACCAAAAACATGTCATAAAACCTGCTGGAGTTTTCTTCCTATTCTCCTTGTTTTTTTTTGCTGATTAGCTGTTGCAGCAGAGAGCAAGATAAAGGAAATATGAAACTTATTTTTAATGTAGAGTGAATGTTCTCTCCAGGCATGGGAAAATTCTGCTCTTTGCCTTCTGTGAATTTTTTGCAAAAATTTTTGCGACACGCAAAAAGTGCATTTGGACAAAAAAGTCGCTGAGACAAAAGGGGGTTATATATTAAAGTTCTTTTTTTTCTGGTCTGACTTTTAGGCTTAGGCCAAACGGGGAGATTCGGGGGCGATCCGTCGCGGCCAGAAGTCGCTAGGTGACGGATCGCCCCCGAATCTCCCCTTCTGGACTAAGCCTTAAAGGGGAAAAAAAACTAAAATACTCGAATTTTATTAAACCCCAATGGTAAGTTCGAATAAAAAAGTACTCCAACTTTGAAAAATCTGTCTTTTGGAAAATAATCCAAAAAATTATAGTGATTTGTTGAAAAAAAATCTGAATCGGGTTTGTTCCTGATCCGCTTTTTAAATAATAAATAAGGTCAAATTGTGGATTCTAGTTTGGTCTGACCTTTTTATTTAAATACTGAGAGACAAAAAGTGCATCAATAATAGAAGGTTTGCCCAAATGATAATACTGAAAATACACCAGAAAAGGGCAGATAAAATAGGTACAAGGTTTCATAGAATTTACTCTTTGGAGAAATGAGGACAGGTCAGGCACTCATTTTAGGGGAAATATTCTAGCTCTATGTAGAAATAATATTGGAACAGAAGAATAATAACCATTATAAAATAATTCACTTTCTAAATGGCTGTTCCTCCATCAGGTTGGGAGTTAAAAATGGATCAAGCAATGAATGAGATTTATAATGATTTCTCTATCTTTCTCCAAACTGCCACCTAGGAGATTTGTTTCTACATGAAGGTGAATACCAGGTTCAGATCATTGCATCTTCAGGATAATTCTTAAAGGGATACTGTCCTGTTATGATGGTGCAGTTTTTGTTTCTAAATTGCATTGTTTACACTGCATGCAATTCACTCAAGCATGTAAAAATTTTATTCCTGAACCAAGAAGTTTTATTTTTTTCACTTGTAATATTGGTGTTTAGGTGCATCTCAGATCATTTTGCCTGGTCATGTGCTGTCAGAAAGACCCAGCACATCATGATGGAACTGTTTTCAGAAAGGCTGTCATTTCTCCTACTCAATGTAACTAGAGGAGTTACAGTGAGACTTGGATTTTTACTATTGAGTGCTGTTCTTATATCTACCAGAGAGCTATTATCTGATTGCCCTCCCATTGTTCTGTTGATGGGCTGCCGGGGGTGGGGGTGGTGGAGGGGATGATATCACTCCAACTTGCAGTGAAGCAGAAAAGACTGACTGAAGTTTATCAGAGCACAAGTCACATGACTGGGGGCACCTGTGAAAATTTACAATATCTCTAGCCCCAAGTCAGATTTAAAAATTAAAATACAGATTTCACTGCAGCATTCTGCCGAAGAAGCACTACTGAAAAAAATTGAAAAAGCATTTTGAAAAAAATATGTTTTCTCTTGACAGAATCCTTTTAATGATTTGGACCTGTAGCAGCACTAGAATGTTGGGAAAATAAAGTGTACTTTGGACAAAAAGGACTTGTAATGAATAAAGTTTACCCTCGTGGTCCAGTGGCTCTCCCTGGTGGGCTAGTGGCCAGCAGGGACGCCTGCCACATGCATCTTCTCTTCTCCTGTGCCGGCTTCCCTATGGTGTGTGTGGAGCGCACTTCTGGGTTTTTTAACAATTCATTGCTGGCGTCATGACATCATCACGCAAAGTCGTGAAATTAAAACCGTATTTAAGGGATTTCAGTGTTTAAGCTCATTGCCCATTGTTATGTTCTATTTAGTGGTTCCTGGGTGCTTATTCTTTGTGAATCCTGATTGATCTACTGGTTATTGAACCTTGCCTTGACTACTCTGACCTCTCCAATCCTGACCCTAGCCTGCCTGATTACTCCAAACTCTCCAATCTGACCTTTGCCTGTTTACTGACTATTCTACATTCTCCAATCCTGATCCCGGCCTCATTGCATTTGGAGTGAGTAAAAATAGTTTTGGCTATTTCCCAAATGTTTTCACTTTTCCATTCATTACAACTTGTAGGCATTGGTTACACTTCAAGCACACAAGTTTAATAAATAAAACATTTAGGGATCTATGTATCATGCTGTGTAAAACAAACAGTTTGCCATAAACTGGAAATAAAACTATTTTGACATTTTATGAACCCGGATTCATTGAATCCCCCGGCAGAAATATTCGTTGGACCGAAAGACCAAAATACATCAAATAAACAAAACTTTAGTATTGGCAGCAAACACACTCTGCAAATTTTTTAGCTTATGATGTGACATTACACATACAACACACTTGCTGGGTCCAGACAAAATGACAACAATAGAATGGGTGAAAATACATATTTTTTACGCACACATAAAAGTATAGAGAACGGTGGACAAAATAAATCTGAAAAATATTGTACCCTTCAGTCCCACCCAGAAAACAACAATATTAAAAACAAGCAAACGTTATATATATATTTACATATATTGCATTCTAGGCAGTTACCATGCATGCCAATACAGTTGAAAGCATATACAGTAGATATATGGCTTTGGCATTCACAACTGGGTAACAGAAACATCTTGGTTGTGCATGCGAGGAGTGGATGTCCTTTGAGTATTAAAAAATAAATAAAAGGGACAAATAATTGAAAAGAAAACATAAAAATTATACATAAAGTTTAAAAAAAAAAAAAAAAAGTAAACGTTATAGTGACCATTCCTGGGAACTTACTCAGAGCCTTTGTTCCATAACCGTCGTCACCTAACACAGGGGTGTCCTGCCAGGTTGTCCCCAGGGAGTGAGCAATGACAGAGGAAGAACAGCCGCAGAAGAGGAAGGAAGAAGTCAGTGGAATTGAAATGGATACTACCATGACAGACCGTGACAAATGAAAATCTGGATCCCAGCTTTTATCTATTCACATTTGTCTTTGTATTAATGTACACATCGAGTTTTTGAAGAACAAAAGTGAGAGCAACAACCTCCAACTTTTGAGAACCATTAGCATGTAAATGAAGGGAATGGGGGATCATTTAGTGGTGTAGGATGGTCCCATTTAAAAAGTAGTGCTCAAATGTATTCAGTCTACTTAGTTCTAGCGAGACCATGATTTTTTCCTTCACAAACCCTTGCTGTAGTGCAATTTAGGTCTTAGAAGCTTCCTTTTAAATTCATGCATGTGTTTGGCTCATTAAAATAATAATTATAAAAGTGATTGCTCACATTTACAAGGCTACTGTTCCTTTGATTGGTATTCAGTTTGAAGAGCAAGCCTTTGGATCCAGACTGCATTCATACACTGGTCACAGTAGCAATGCTAACCTTCTTACCAAATTTGAACGCCTAGATGTGTGGAAAAAAAGGTGAAGGGAAGGAACGTGTCATGCGTGTCACCCACTTCTTTTTGTGCCACACGTGACATCACCTCCGAGAGTTTCTACTTACGTTCGGGATCACTGGTCTCTTGCTCAGTCTGATCTTTGTTCTTGAAGAAAGGGAACTTTCGTGAAAAGATGAAGTTCTTTTTACGCTTGTCATTGAATGACTGTGAAGGAGAAGAGGCATGGGGCAAAAACAAGGACGTCTAATTGTTGTCACAGTCATGCTGACAAAACTAGTCTGTAAATGTGGATAGAACTACAGTGACTTCAAGTCTTATTTCAAATCATCAAAAAACAGAACTATTTAGGTTATCATTGGGGAATCTTTTGTCTATGTGTAACCAACTTGGGGTGGGCTAGAAACAACCTGTAAAAAATAAAAATGTTTGAATGTTCAAATGTTCTCAGACTTTGACCCAGAGCATTGGAACATTATCAGACTATCTCATCATAAAGTTAGACTACAACATGTGATTCCATTGGGAATCAAGAAAAGGGATGAAAATAAATGAATGCAGCTTTAATGTAAACAAACAATTTTACAAAGTAATTTTGTGCATTATTTTCTTCTATTAATGTGTTTCTGGTTTGAACTTGTTTTTAAAGAAATCACCAATCATTTGAAAATAGATCTGTACTGAAAATTGTTTCTTTTGCACTGATTTTAATCGTTTTTACAGATACGGGTATGGGAATCGTTATCCGGAAACATGTTATCCAGAAAACTCCAAATTATGGAAAAACCATCTCCCATAAACTCCATTTTATCGAAATAATCCAAATTTTGAAAAAGTATTTCCATTTTCTCTGTAGTAATAAAACAATACCTTGTACTTGACCCAAACTAAGATGTTGGAGACAAAACCAGCCTATTGGGTTTACTAACTGTTTACATGATTTTCTGGTGAGGTTATGAAGATCCAAATTACAAAAAGATGTTGTCCAGAAAACCCCAGGTCCCAAGCTTTCTGGATAACAGGTCCCATACCTGTGCATGAAAATAACACTAAAAGCGTTATTAATGAATGTATATATTCAACATTTTAGAATTAAGCTTAAGATGACAATTATTTTCATAATAGGAAAAAAAACTTTTTGGGTGGAGAGTTTCTTTTTTAAAATGTTTTATTTTTTCCAGAACAAATTTTTATTTTTCATGAATACTATAATTGATATGTGCATTAAAGGCTCTAATCTCAGCATAATGCTTTATGCATTTCCATTAATGCAATTAAAAACATGGCGAAGTAGGCAGTCAAATAAAATTTTAAAGTTAAAGTGCTTTGATCATCAAATGGTCGAATTATCGAATATCCGATCATTCGATCTATTCGATCTATTCGATATGGTAGAATTTTCTGTATTCAATGATCGAAGTGGCCAAATTTGCATATTCGATTATCTGATAAAATCGTACGATCGGAATTCGATCTATTCATGTGAATTTTGTAAATCTGCACCTTAGCATCAGTAGAGTTTTCTAATCTTTGTTTATGGCCCATAATGGATTATTTAGAATAAGTGATGGAACTGCGGATGTTACAGATTTTACTTTCATTTTTTTAATTTTGATTATTTAGATTTTATTTTGTCACATGCCAGTCCAGGTCTCACTTATAATAAAGTGCATTTTAATCATACTGTTGTCTTGAAACCTGTTTTTGGGAGTTTCATATGTATTGGATGAGTGAAACCAATAATAATTTCCATTGCTGACAGGCTGATACCGTGGTGAAAACCTCATCTTCTACCAGAAAAACTGAGAAGGACTTATCAACAATATCATTTGGAATACATTTTTTTCTGAGTGATTAAAACTGGTTATATATGAGGCTTGTCAGAACAGACTTTAGAAAAATTTGTAGGAATTCATTCAAATTACAGGTATACAGTAGGATCCATTATCTGGAAACCCATTATCTAGAAAGTTCCAAACTACAGAAAGTCTGTTTCCCATAGATTCTATTATAATAAAATAACCCAGTTTAAAAAAAAAAAAAATTCTGTAGTAATGAAACAGTAGCTTGTACTTGATCCCAACTAAGATATAATTAATCCTTATTGGTAGCAAAACCAGCCTATTTGATTTATTTGAGTTTTAAAGTGAAAAAACCTAGTGTTTTTTTGATCAGCGATTTTTTGAACGCTTCCAATGATTTCCTCCAAAAAACATTTGAATGCTCAAAATTTTCAAAAAGTCTCCATATAGGAGGTCCCCCATAGACTAAAGCAGCAATTCGGCAGGTTTAAGGTGGCGAAAGGTCGAATTCGAATTTTTTAAAGAGACAATACTTTGATTTTTGGATGGTCAAATTTTTCAGTTCGAATACAATTTTTTTAATTCGAATCGAATTTTGACCTATTCGATAGTTGAAGTACGCAAAAATTACTTTGAAGTGCTTTAGTTAGAATTTTCACTTCAACCCTTGATAAATCTGCCCTTAAGGTATGAAGATCCAAATTCTAGAAACATCCATTATAAGGAAAACCCCAGGCCATGAGCATTCTGGATAACAGGTCTCATACTTGTATATTGGATTTCATAGTAACATTGTTTACAGTTTACTTCTTAGGGGCAGATTTACTAAGGGTCGAAATTCGAGGGTTAAAAAACCCTTGAATTCAACCATTGCATTTTAATTCAATTAAAATTCTTCGAATTAGAATATCGAATTCGAAGGATTTTAACACTATTCGACCAATCTAATGATCAAATAGAAAAAAATCGATCGAACGATAAAATCCATTTTACCTATTTTAACCATTCGATCAAATTTTTTTTATTCCCATAGGGAAGTATAGCAATTCGGTAGGTTTAATCTGGCAAACTAGGCAGTCGAATAAAATTTTTAAAGGGAAAGTAATTCAACTGTCGAATATTCGAATAATCAAATAGATTTTTATTCGATCGATTCGAATCATTCGATTCGATCGAATGTTCGAAATTTGGTGGTCGAAGTGGCCACAAAAATTATGCAAAAATTCGAATCTTTTTGAAAATTCGATCGAATTTCTAATCATTCATATGAATTTAGTAAATCTGCCCCTTAGACAGACATAAAACAAGGTCAATCTGAAAACAATTCTAGGAAAGTGGATTCCATCAATACTGAAACTGAAATT
Source organism: Xenopus borealis (assembly GCA_024363595.1). Taxonomy (NCBI): domain Eukaryota; kingdom Metazoa; phylum Chordata; class Amphibia; order Anura; family Pipidae; genus Xenopus; species Xenopus borealis. The sequence continues at coordinate 158,388,575 of CM044434.1, forward strand.
AATCCAATCCACTTGAAAATTTACTTTTTTTATGCTTCCCATGCCCTTTCATAACATTAAACATTACAAGATGTTGAATGATAAATATTGACCAATATTGATCAAGTTGATTGAAAAAAAGATAGCCACTGGATACAATTTTGTAGAATAACAGGGATTCTTGCAGGTTTCAACTTTTGATAAAAAATTTGATTGCAAAAAAGTACCATATTAATCATCTTAATTAGAGGAAAAACCTTAATTGCATAAATCATTTTGTTCCGTTGCTTTTTATTAATTTTTATGAACTGTTTCTATGGACTCGAAAAATATAAAATAACTTCAATGTTGACAATACACCTCTCGAATTTCCATAAATTTGCTGCAGTTTTATTTAATTGTGAAAAAAATGCAAAAATACATTTAAATAAATGGGTCTTGTTGTGCTATTTATTTTATACAGCAGATTATAAGAGACTTGAAATTTTCCTCCTATGTTTGCAGTTATACCTATTCTTACTTGTAGGCATCTGCCTTCCCTTCCGTAAGGTAATCTCTATTGATTGCAAAATTAAGATTTTAGTCAGTTGATTTTGTTGGTCTGGAAAAAGCCACTACTAAGGCAAGCACCCAAAATACAAATATTATATTGCAATATTCTCTGTTTTGGACAATATAAATGGAAAGGAATGCTAGCTATGAATTTTTCATATTTGCTTTTAAGGTACTTTACAATAATATATATATAGTGAATAAAGTACTCCCTGTTGTAAAATATAAAAATATTATAAGCCACAGAGGAGTTCCATGACTATATAAAAGTACAAGGTCGACAGGTCATGGAACTCTGAGGTTAGTTCTAATGTCCTCATAATTTCCAACAAGGGGGACTTTATTATAATACACTAGTTTTAAAGACATTTAAAGTAGTTAAAGAAATAAACCATCTGTGAACTTGAAGAACATTTTGACAGATGCCCTTGGCAGTAAATGAGACATTGGAGTCACTGAAGTTTCATACCACTTTTACACTTTGAGCATATCTGAATTTTAGAAACATACATAAAGTAAAAAAGAAATTTTGAAATAAAACGTATTTATGAATGTTCATGAGCCCCTTTACCTCTGAGTTCCACTTTTTTGGCCAAATGTGCACAAAAATAAGATATGCCAAGGATGTGACATGCTTACTATGGCAACAAGGGCTACCAAAAGCTTGGGTGTCTCAAAACTGATTTCCAAATTAACAAACATTGGCCACCAAGCTAGAAGCCTTCAGAAATAGCAGATTTAAAGATGTAAATTGCCCTCAATTAAAGGAAATCTACATACTGAATACAGAGTCATCATAATCTCCAAAACAATGGATCAAATAGCAGGAAAAATGAATTTCCCTTTACGTTTGGGATATAGGCAATTATGGTATCTGCAGTGCAGTTGGCATTTACCATGCTGGAATTTTCTTCAATGCCCACGATTGCAGTGAACCCCTGGCGAATAAATTCGCGAAAAGCCAGAGAAAATTCGCCTGGCGAAAATTCGCCAAAACAACCCTTCAAAAACGTGCTGCGACTCGTTTCGCGAATTTTTCCGCCAATTCGGCGAAGCGAAACTGGGTAGATTCACCCATCACTAGTGGCTGGTGCAATGGTCATCAATCATATTACAGAAAGGGAGGCCTGGTGATATTGTGGTGAGGTGAATATTGAGTGCCTACTTGAGACAGAAAAAGTTAAGGGTTCTTCTCTTTGCAGAAATGAATACTGCATCATCTATCACTATATGCAGCTCAACTGGTGGAAAATATGCATAAAGACTGAAATGAAACATGCTAGAATTCTCTGTATACTGGACTTACTGCACCAGTACAGAGACAGGACAAATCTAACGAGAACCCATGCCTTGAAAGCTGTCTCAATTTGCTCTCCATAGTTTGTATTAAGCCTAAATCAGCAACCAACCCATGTCAGTATGGGGATAATGATTTCATCCTGGATTTTGTAAAAACCTAATCCTCCTTTACTCTAATTGGGAACATAAAATAATGTCTCCAAAAGGCTGGAAGTGGATAATTCTCACCCTAGATTAGAGATTTAAAATGATCCAAAGATGCATACTCCAGCTGAAACCATGTAAAAGTAAATTGCAGATGTCCCATGAAGATATTTCTTGCCTTCATGATCTTAGATGGTTTTGGGCGGGTTTTCGCTAGATAACCAGAAAAAAGTCGAGTTTTCAAAAACTCACATGATCAGATGTATTAGTAAATTACCTGCCTACCATTGCTAATTTCCCCATAAAATTGTGTATACGGGCAAATGGCTTATCACACTTGATAAACAGTTGTTTCTGTGTGCCACCTCTTTCAATTTACTCTACTATTTATTGTTTAAAATTGTTTTAAAAAGTTACACAAATTTGAGGTGGATGTAAAGTTTTTGCCATTATTAACTCAGTATTGCTTGTGTTGATTATTTTTAATACAGGAAAATGGATCTTTCCTGATGAATTTTTACTTAAAATGGAGTATTCCAATAAATTCTAAAACAACAAATTTACAATGTTTTTTTAAACTTGTTTTTTTTATCTCCACTCTAATCCAAAATGTGTTTTTTACATCAGATCAGTAAGGGAGTTATAGCAGTCCATTCCAACTTTGTGAACTTTATGTTATAAACTCCAGCAAAATGTACACAATTCCAATTGTTGTACTCCAGATTCTAGAGTACAGGTGTACAAATTGATTAAATGCATTAGGGCTTTTGTAAATTTGACATTATTTTAATTTCAATTCTGGATTCTTACTCCAGTGCCGAGCGCAATTTAGGCCAATTTGAAGTTGGTTTGAAGGTTTTTTTTATTATTATTATAATTTTTCTATTCAAACTTTTCAATGGGAAAATACAATTTTTTTGGAGCAAATTTTTTTGGGGATTTATTAAAGTCCAATGGTGTTAAAAGTCCGATGAAAAAAGTACTCCAACTCACACCTTTCAAGAATATGTAAAAGTCAAAGGCAGTCCCATTAATAATTGGGACTGGGTTTCTGAAAAAAATCCTACCTTTTGGTTGCAAAATCTGATAATCATAGGATTATAATTTTTTTTTTGAACATTTATCGATAAATAGTGGTGATAACGGGGGATTTAGTAGGGGGGTAGTTTTCAAAAAACAATGAAAACTATTTGGAATTTGATAAATAATCTTTTAAAACAGAAAATTCAGAAACTGGAGTAAAATTTGCAAAATTGCTTCACTCCAGCTGTAATGTGATGTGTACATCAGTGATGTAAAATAAATTTGACGAAGGGTGGCATCTTTATATTTTAAATGGTGTTCAGAAAACTGTAAATTTTTGAATAATAGATTTTCTGCCGTAAATTAACACTTTATTCCACTTTCCTTCCACGTTACATCTAAACACATTATATTGCTCAGGTGGCTGACATCAGCCCAGACTATACTGAGCATGTGCCAACATATACAATGGGGAGCTACTAAGGTCATTGTTGGAGACATACACTAGATCTTAACTTCTACTGAATCTTGGTGCCTTGGTGGGCTGGTACACGTTTCAAATATAAGAAATGCAATTTCTAGCCTAATGTTTTTTAATCTTAATTTCTAAATCTTTAATAAACATTGTATAAGCCCCTTGTTGCCATAGAACAATAATCAGGGGTGAAATAATTAAAAAGTGGGAAGAGAGAAAAGTATGTCATGCATGAAGAGAACAAATATCATGCCGGCATAAATAACAATGAACATTAGTCATGGTGCCCATTGGTAGATCGGTGGATAGGCATGCACACAACATAAAAGTGAAACAGATTTTATACTAAAAATTGTTGTGTATAAATGAATGAATGGTTGCTTTAAGGTAATGGACTATTTGCGAACTGAACACTAGAAATCTCAATCCTATTCAAGAATAAAATCTGTCTAAATAAGATCACATATCAATGCTAAACAGATCTGAATGATGAAAGGGGATGCAAATGTAAATATAATAAAACATTTTTAAACTTTTCAAAATCTAATAGACATTTTTTAAAAACGTTCATGAACAATATCAATTATAATAAAATACAACCACTCATAACAAAAATATGATAAAACAATTTCAATACAAACAACTGTAAGTTGCAAAGCATTCTCTAGAAATCTCTACAGATTATGTATAATTTTATTGACTTTTTAGATGCATTTTATAGCTATTTAATATATGTTTCCAAACAATGCATTTTCCTCTAAACTGTGAGATTAAACTAAAGCTACTTCTAATTTTCTTAGAGATGGGCCTTGGAAAGTTTAACAATATGTAATAATTTTGCCTCTAAAATCAAGTTGTAATGACAAAGGATCATAGGATTTTTTCATAAAAGCACTACAAATTGTGTATAAAAATAAATTCCAGACATAAGCTCCACCACTTAAAAACTTGGAAACAAAACTGTAGAACTGTTATTATAATGATGTATCCAAAACTGTTTCAGAAAAATCTATTTAATAAATATAATAGCTTTGTTTCGTTTGGTGTTTAAAATCTGACTTAAAACTTTTGCTGTTTAAAAAAAAAAAAGAGGAAAAAATGATGGACTTCTAGAGAGTTTTAAAATACCTCAATGCTAGAAAAAGATCAATAAAAAGAAGGGGTGCCATCTCATCTCTTTAAATGAATACCCACCAAAATAGGGAACATTCCCCTCATGATGAAAAAATATGTAACATTTTTACAAATAACTTTAAGACCATTGAGTTATTATGTTTTTTTTCCATTCTAGAGTGGAAATGTACTGTAAAAGTGGACACATATTGAATAGAAATCCAATCAGGGGAATACCAAATGAATTTAGAAAAACACTGTACACTGCACTGGTCTTGGAGCAGCCATGCAGCATGACAATAAATAAAGAACTAATTAGACACCGGGAGGCAGATTTATTAAAATTCAAATTCAAGTATTTTTAAGTTTATCAAATTTGGAAAAACTAAAGCTTAAAAATGTGAAAACAAATTACTGCTTATTTATGTTGTAAATTGTGAATAAAAACAACAAAATGTGATGTGTTTTGAATAACGATGTTTAAGAAATAGCTTGAATTTGGAAAATACACTTCCCATGTACTACACATGCTCACAATAATTTTTTTTTTACAAAATATATATTGAATACTTGAATGAGAAAAGAGTTGTTCCCTTTTTATACTAAGAAAAACTCGAATTGTCATAAAAACTAGGGATGCAATGAATCCAGGATTCGGATTCAACTGAATCCAAGTGACTAGCTGAACCAAACCAAATCCCAAAAAATCATGTCACATCACACAAAAAAGGAAGTCAAAAAAGTTTTTTCTCTTTTCTCCTCATCTTCCTAATTTACTTATGCAAAATAAAGTTTGGACTCAGTTGGTTATTTGGCCGAATCTTTCGCAAAGGATTCAGGATTTGACTGAATCCTAAAATAGTGGGACTTTACGTCACACAAGATTTGTGTGCATGGTTCTCTTTCCCTAATTTACTAATGCAAATTAGGGGTTGGATTTGTTCAATATTCCACTGAATCTTTCACAAAGGATTCGGCCGAATCCTAAATTAGTGGATTTGATGCATCCCTAGTAAAAACTCATTTTTGAATGTTGATAAATCTGACCTTTGTATATTTATTGTTTTAAGAGGGTGAGGTGTCAACTTACAGCAAATGATTTCCTGCTCATTTTTCTAGAAGATGAGTCACCTTCAATGTGATATTTATGTTCTTTATTATAATTTATAGCGCCAGTCCAGCAACTGTGTATTTTTATTTAATTAGATACAATTTGTATTATTTTTTTGTATTTAATATATAAATAAATAGCGAGAGAAATTATTTCTAAATGGCTTTTAGCTTTCCTTCATTTTAATAGATAGTAAATGATGATGTCACAGCCTATAATGTCATAACTTAATCAGAACACAGAACATTCCTTCTTTACATTCAAAGTTATATAAATTGCAGCCCATACACAATGTTGGAATGTCTTGTGCAGACAATAAGCTAAGGCTAAATGTGATACACTTCTATTACAATATTTTAGACACTACCCAACAAAGTGATACTGTTTGCTTTTAGAAGATTTTTAGTTTTCAAAGTAAAATCTGACTTCTTTTTCAATGCAGGCTCATTATTAACTGCCACATTTGTCATTTGAATAATGCACACATGAGTTAAGTACCTCTATAAATCCAAATGATTTTTTTTATCCTTAAAAGTTAAAGGGAAACTGAAATACCAAAACAGTGAACAGGGCTCACATTTAACAACTGCCTTTCTGGATTTCCTGAATTGCAAGTGAAACTCTTGCACAGAGCTGGTAGAGCAGGTTTTTGTGCAACGCAATTGAGTGAAGCCCATATATGAACATTACAGCCCTTATAGGCTCAATACATACCCCTGTTGTGACAGACTGCTAAAGAGTTGAACAATCAAGGATATCATAAATAGAGTTATTTTACGGATTGTGAGACACAGTTGAAGCACTAACGAGAATTAAGACTATTTCATTTAAAGGGTATTGGGTAGCTATACTACTGTATAGGTTGTGTTGTGAATAAAGCTAATTGCTAATTTGATGTATGTATGTATATATGTATAACTTGATTTGTAAAGTGCTGTTAAGGAGCCGAAGCACTGTACAGTGCATAAAAGTACAATATATATATATAAGTATACAAGGGGAAGACAAATCACATAATTAATATATACTGAATCATATCAGAACAAAGAGTTTAAGTGCTTTGTGGTAAGAGACATAGTAGGAAGGAGGTCCCTGCCCCATAGAGCTTACAGTCTAAATGGATGGGAGGCTAACATACAAGTAGTAGTGCGGGAGGTATGAGAGAAGTAGAGCCCACTATAACAGAGAGCTGCCTCAATAGTATTGTCATTCTGAGAGAACCAGGTCTCAGTTAGGGCAAAGAGCTGAAAAAACTTAGAGCAAAAGTCATCATGAATTAAAATGGATTTGTTAGTAACAGAGCAGGTATTAAGAAGTGCACAGGAGAAGGGGAAATGAGCAGAAGGGAGAGTGGGACTTTGAATAAGGTTGGAAAGGTTAGCAGTTTTTGTAGGTTAGAGCAAAGGGGGTCCATTACTTGGGCGACAGCAAATGGGTATATGGCAGAGACCTGGGGTAGGAGAGATATCACATGCAGCTAGTGACAGTAGAAGAGAGAGTGAAAGCAGGTGGGAGAAAGATTTGAACTTCCTATGTCTATGTGAAGTAGTAGTTGCAGGAGTTCAATTTTTTAGAAAGCTATGTAAGGTATAGGAGCAGCAGTATGTGGAATGGAGCAGAGAGGGAGATATTGAGTAGGGACAGTCGACTGGAAATGTAAAGGAAGAAGCTACCTTCAGAAGCACAAAGATGAATGACATTAGCAGGATGAATAACATTCTGCCAGTGATTGGGTAGTGAGCATGAGTAGGTACAAATAGGACACATCTGCAGTGAGGCAGGATGAGAACCTTGTCTAAGTAGGGACATTAGCAGTGTGGGAGACATTTTTGTGGCCCTGTTAACTTTAAGAGCAGAATTTAAGTTTTCTCAACTGTTCGTATTAGATGGAGAGTGTGAAACAGCTCAGAAGCCCAATTGAGGGGGGCAAAAATGTCAGATGCAAGTCTGTGCTTAACAACAGACATAAGTTGACTTTGCCTTCAAGTTTTGTCATTGTTGATAAGTGTATTCTTTGTTGTAGAAATGCTCTGGCATTTCTCCTGCGGGTCTATCATGGCTTCAACAGGTCCATCAACTGTGCTCTAGTGATGGGCGAATTTATTCGCCAGGCGTGAATTTGCTGCGAATTCCCGCAATTCGCTGCCGGCAAATAAATTCGCGAAACGCCAGTGAAAATTCGCCTGCCGAAAATTCGCTGGCGTAAAAAAAATTAGTCGCGCTACGAAAATGACGCGACACGCAGGGCAAGTAAGTTTAGCATTTTATGTAATATAACAAGATATGGTCATCATGTGATTCAATTCCCATGAAAGCCATAAGAGCACAGCCTGAAATATTCAGCAATGAGGTTTTCCATAAATAATTGGTTTTATAAATATGCATTCAGGTTCAATGTGCCATATTTAAAAAGAAAATTGTAAACATATTATTTTTCGTTAGATACCTGTTATTCTCAAAGGAAGCTATTTTATTTATGAGGGACTGTAAACCCAACATGCTTTATAGAAGGTGCTAATATTCTCATCAATAGGTGACAAGAGAAATAATAAGTGTTTGAATGTAAGCCTGTGTTGATAGAAGTGAATGCAGTGTGAAGAAACAACCAAATTGTATCACAAAGATCCATTCTTTATTTAATAGCAGGTTCCTTCAGCAGAAACCCTTTTAACTTGGAGCATGTTTGTAACTAGTTGGCATGGGCCATAGCTAGTGTGCAAGTTCTTGTATGAGATGGCAACCACCACCTCCTGGTTTCTGACCAGTAAAAATTACCAAGTGTGATACAAATGTGACATGGCAGGCCATGTATGTATGGGAGTGTGATCAAGTGCATTCAATATGGCTCCTTAGTTGCAACTTGGATGTATTGACATTAGTTGGAGTCAAAGGAACCACTAGAGCTGAGATACTCAGTATGGATATATTAACATTAGTTGGAGACCAAGGAACAGTAGCAGTAACAGTAGGTAATTAACTCATAAACATATAAACATGTTTATCAGAAAGGAAGTTCATATCTTATTCCCATGGTTATAATCTTAGGTATACAGCAATTATCTTCATTCATGGTTCATTCATGGTTATTTAATTTTCAAGGTCATTCTCATGGTCATGGTTCTGGGTGCATAGCCATTATTATTATTATAATATATGTTGACGTACGGAATTTAAGTTGAAACCTATAATGATCCATTACGTTGTTATTGTATCAATATAAAAAGGAACTCAGCAAAAGGGGCTTCGTGACTTCATCTACAAGCAGAAGTGTTGTGTAGAAACTTGCCCAATTGATCTGGTTTTGAGAGTTTGCTGTATTTGTCCCGGGGTCCCCCAGCTAATGTTCCTCTCAGAAGGATGGAAGCTCGGCTAGACATGCGTTCAATCAGTGATGTATTACTTTCCTTACAATATATTATTCATATCTAATCTTGATCAATATGTGTGAGTTTTATTGCTATCCCTGTATGTGATAAGTCTGCCAAGGGAAGCTTGGCAAGATATTTTGTATGTGATAAGTCTGCCAGGGGAAGACATTTTGGTACCAGTAGTGGGGTGAGGAAGTAAAACAAAATGTTTAAGAGAAAGAATAATAATGCTGTGGGGAAAGCTGTAAATATTGTAGAAATCCCTGGTTGGGATGTTCTTCATGTAAAATTATTGCCACTGAATAGTGATGGGCGAATCTCCCGCGATTCGCTTCGCCGAAAGATTCGCAAATTTCTAGAGAAATTCGCGAATCGGTGAAAAATTCGCGAAACGAGTCGCGGGACGCTTTTGACGCGGGTCGCGTCAACTAGGAATTCAGATACCTCCAGAACATTTGCTATGACAGGCATTCAAGTATTGGGAGGAGTTACTGATGCAGATTATCAAGGAGAGATCAACGTAATTGTATTGAACTCTGGATAGCAAGATTAGTTATATAGGCAAAATAACACATTTGTCAAATTATAATTATGCTAGTTTATTTTGGATACGTAACTAAGGGAAATTCTCTAGCAATAGTAACTATAGGAGGTGATAAAGGTTCTGGAGCAAAAGGGATTCAAAGCAGAGCAAACATTTAGATACAGCATCCAAACAAACAACCAGAACCTGCTGAAGTAATTGCAGCAGGAAAGGATAATGTTATACTGATGGTGAGAACAGGTCAAGAAAAATGGGACCATCTACAGTACAAGCAGATGTGTTGTGTAGAACCATGCCCAATTGAACTGGCTTTGAGAGTTCTCTGTACTTGGCCTGTGGTCCCCAGCTGATGTTCCTCTCAGAAGTCTGCCAAGGGAAGCTCGGCTAGATGTTGAATTGTATTCAATCAGTGATGTATTAATTTTCTTACAATACATTAATACATTATTCATATCTAATATTAATCAAGTGTGTGTGTGTGAGTTTTATTTCTATCCTTGTACGTGATAAGTCTGCCAAGGGAAGCTCAGCAAGACACCAAGCAGGCAGATCACTGATCAAATGTGGCTTCTCACAATGCTAGACCGGATATGGCCTTTAAGTGGTGTGACTATATCAGGAGATAGAAGGCAGTAACTTGGTTGGGAAGGAATTATTTACATTTCCTCTGCTGAACAGATAATATACCAAAATGTCCCCCCCTAAAGTGCATCAGGTACCATGGAGTTCTATCAAATGATCTACACCCACAAAATACACATTTGATGTTGCTCTTCCAATTGAATCAAAAGACCAGAATGAACTAAGATTGTACCTCAGGGCTGCCCCAACACATTGGACACTGGAATAGTTAAACTCTAACTGTAAAGATGCCTTTTTGAATCTTTTTTGAATCAAATTTATTGGAATATATAATTAGAATTCAAAGTATATCTACTCTTTCAAGGGCACAAGCTGATATTTTTTATGTTATCTCAAAATTTTCATAGTTATGCAGTTCCATTAATGAACGTCAGAGGAAACCATTGCCATGTTGCTTGAGAAGAGCATACATATCTTTGCTAAAATGCTTTGTCCTTGTAGACTAAACACCATCATTGCATTATCCCGTAGCCTTGTCTGTTCTCAGCGTGTGAATAGCTTGCAAACAATAATGGGTATTTAGATTTTATACCCTTTTCTCTATATTTTACAGTACTTTTACAGACATTTCTTCTAATATTTGGAATTGACTATTTATTGCCAACAGAGGTACCACTAATTCATACATTGATATTCATGGCAATTCTGTACTTTCTACTTTGGGTGAACAGTTTGGGGAAGACCCTGTAATAATAATATAATAACCCTATGTACTAGTGATGTGTGGGTCAGGAAAAACTCAACCCACACCAGACCCTAAAGAGCAAAATGTTGCCATTGTAGCATTGGGAACACTTGTACAACATGTACTTAAACTTGTACAACAGATTTCTTCTTGGTCTCAATGCCAATCCTTGTAGGCCCCTCGCTCAATCTGTGTCATCTCTCGCTGTAGGCTACTTCTGTTCATAACAGTATCTTTGGAAGTAGAGAAGGAGTGTACTTCCCCAGTCTGACCTGCACCCAACCCTAACTCACAAAGGTTGGCCAGTGGTCAACAATCTCATCACTACTATGTACCACAAAATGTCCATAGAGAATGGATCTACTGAGATAGGTGTGGAAGAGATTGATAGGCCTGTGCAGAGTCCTGATCTCAGCCAAACTGGGCACCTGTGGGTTGAAATGGAAAACCAACTGCAAAACAAGCTTAATAGCCCACCATCAGTGGCCAACGTCTTTCATATGAATCCTCCAACAATGTTCCACCATCTAGTGGAAACCTTTCCCAGAAGAGTAGAACATAAATGTTGTTTTAGGGGCAAAGAAACAACCAATTTCATACTGCTCCACATTGTTTTGGAATGACTTTTGGCCATATAAGTACTGTATATATTCATATGACTAAATCTTTTTATATAGCGTTCTGTTTTTTGGTAAAAGGGTTTAGACAGAATTTTCTCAGCTTGTCAGTTCTTAGAACAATAATGTAATGCAGCACAAGGAAAGAAGAAGCTTGAAGACCTGAGAGCTTTTCAAAGCTCTAAGCTACCATCACATCTTTAAAGTAAACTCTTACGATCAATTAAAAACACAACAGCCTGCAACAAATCTACAGTAAATTAACACTGAGTGACATTAACCTAAGAGACAATTAACTAGAACTGATTACAGAAATGGCCCTTTTATGCTGCTGAGCAAGAAAATGAAAATAAATTAAGTAAATTCTCTTTAGTAAGGTACAGTAGAAAGAAAGCTGAACAGAAGAGAACAATTATTTAAACCAGAACTTGGAAAACAGGAATGATTTCACAATTGTGTTGTAGGCTGTGGGGTGAAGAAAGGCATGAACATGGATGTCATTATATTAAACGGGAAGTTACTATTTAAAACTTAAAGGGCAGATGTATTTTTTAATATTTAATTTTGAAATCTGACATATTGTCAATTTCCCAGGTGTCCCCAGTCATGTGACTTGTGCTCTGATAAACTCTTTACTGCTGTACTGCAAGTTGGAGTGATATCAACTCCCTCCTTCCCCCCCCCCCCCCCCCCCCCCCCCCACCAGCAGCCATCAGCAAAACAATGGGAAGGTAACCAGATAACAACTCCCTTCAGTTACATTGAGTAGTAAAAGCAATAGCCTGTTGGAAAGCAGTTCCATAGAGCAGCACTGGCTCTTTTCTGAAAGCACATGACTAGGAAAAATGACCTGAGATGCGCCTACACACCAATATTACAACTACAAAAATACACTTGCTGATTCAGGAATTAAATTTTACATGGTAGAGTAAATTATTTGCAAAAGGTCCTTGTACCTGTACCACATACTTCAAGTACAAGGACCTTTTCTATAGACAGAAACATGGCTGTGTAGTGGGTTATCCAGTGGAAAGGAGGGCTCAAGTGGAAAGAAGGGCTTTACTTACTTTCCAGGGAAATACACCGAGTCACTGGTTCAGATATGTGGATGACACTTGCGTTAAAATCAGATCCAATGAAGTGGCGTCCTTTACAGAACACATTAATTCAGTGGACAAGAACATCAAGTTCACAAGGGAAGATGTCCACGGGAAAAAACTTTTTTGGACTGTTTGATATGCATCCAAGAGAGGAGTAACTTAGAAATGGGGGTATACAGGAAACCTATTCATATGGATTAATATCTGTTGTTCGATTCCCACCATCCGCTGGAACCCAAATTGGGTGTCATTAGAACTCTGCACCACAGAGCAGAATATGTGGCAACTGATACAGAGTCTGAGGACAAGGTTCATAAAAATCTCACCGGAGCTTTGAAAGTGTGTGGCTACCCAGACTGGGCCTTTATCAAAACAGCAGCAATCAAGCCTAACAGAAAAAGAAATAACCACTCCGAGACACATAGTAAGCGATACATAGTCATCCCATATGTAGCTGGAGTGTCAGAGAAATTCAGGAGGATTTTCAGCAAACACCACGTCCCTGTGTTTTTCAGACCTAGCAACACACTGAGACAAAAACTGCTACACCCAAAGGATCCAACTACTAAAGGAAAACAAAATAATGTGGTATACACAGTCCAGTGTACCGACGGGTGCACTGATATATACGTTGGGGAGCAACTGTTCACCAAGCAAATGGCTCAGCATAGGAGGGGGAAGTCTGGGATCAACACATCTTACCAGCCGCACAAACGAAGACGAGGGGGCAAGAAACACCACCACAAAAAGACAGACACGACGCAGGAGGAAAATGCGGTGGTGAATATCTCATCCTCTGACTTGACTACCAATGAAATTAAGGTACTGTCTAAAGGACTGGGTTTTGCCATGACCACATTTCCTGATTTTTCTCAAATTAACATTGATTTAGAAGCATATTTCAGACGTATTAGGCTAGCTGCATCCCTTAATAAGGAAGAAAACAGTGAGAGTGATTTAACAAATAAATATTGTAATACCTTCTTTTTACAGGATTGGCAGCTATTTAACCGAAGTACTTACATGCCACCTAGGGCAGACTGTGCAATAGAAACATATATCCAAGGGGTGAAAGAGGAGATGTCTAAATTAGAAGAAAAATATAAAAAAGGTGATATTTATATACAGAAACAAAATATATCCAAGGGAGAACGTGAAGCACTATTATCCCTGCAAAAACGTGATGACGTGGTTATTAAGGCTGCGGACAAAGGGGGTGCGGTGGTTATAATGGATAGAATTTTTTATATTGAAACCATTAAATGTATGTTGAAAGATACTAATACATACAAAAAATTATCCACCAATCCCCTCTTCTCAATACAAAAAACAATTAAAACTTGTATTGATGAGGCATTACAACTAGAGATTATTGATAATAAATTGGCATCATTTCTAATACAGACAGATCCTATCACCCCTGTTCTATACATAATCCCGAAGATCCACAAGGACCTGAACAAACCCCCAGGTAGGCCGATTGTGGCTGGGGTAAACTCGGTTTTTTCACCTTTGTCCAGGTTCCTGGATAAGGTACTTCGGGACTATGTATTCCATACAAAATCTTATATTAGAGACACTTCGGAT
>CM044434.1:158407975-158426455 GCA_024363595.1 Xenopus borealis
TCTAATATCCTTATCATTTACAGTAGGGGGTACATTATCCCTTATAATACATGAGTGTTTTCTTGTATAATTCAGCCTACAGCCTTGTGTCTTCATCTTGGTATTAGATTAAGTTAAATCTATATTGATGGCAAAGCAATCCTTTAGGTTTTTTTTTTATGGCCTTAAGTAATGGTGCTCCAAATTACAGAAAGACCACATATACATATAACGGATCCCATACCTTACAGTTTTTTTGTTCTATTTCCTTGATCACTTGCTCCAGTGCTTTGAAGTGCTACCCTTAGATAGAAACAAATGGCACTGCTTGGTGAGGACCACGGAATATCTACGGAATATGGGCTTCATTAGACCTGCACCTTTTATATGAACAATATTTCATGTGCAAAGTGCCTCGCAATCTATTGTATCCTGGGAGAATAATGAAAAACAAAATGCCACGCAGGAATTCTAATATTTTCAGATTACTTTGAATGCCTCGTTTACACAATTCTGTCGTCTTGTAAATGTCACAATCAGTGGCGTGGGGGGCGGGACAAAAGGATGAAATTTACAGTGGAAGAAAGAAACAATATCGGCGTGGGAAGCTGCTGAAGACATTCATTTATATTAACCCCTTTTGTACCACTTTATGTTATGATGAAATCAGTTGTTTTTCATGTTTCACCAATGTAATGTACGAGCCTATAAATACTGGTGGCTCAGCACCCCCAGTCAGATCAAATGGCATTTTACTAACCTGCGTTTGGGGCACTCGGTGGGATTGGATTCATCTTCTTATTAATTATAGTCATAAAAGGGGTGAGATAGTCCACCTCCTGGGTACTGAATACATATAAATTTTCATGAATTGAGCTTTTCCACCCCAACTCTCCCATGCGCTGATGGCATTTTTTCTTGAAACTTTATCTAGTCAGTGGCCTGTCTCGACTTGGTCTCTCTTATCTGCATCCCCCTGCCATAGACTCCTTCAGGTTATGCTTTGACCTTCTATATAGGTCTATAGAAACACCTGCGCGAAGCTACTGCAGCTTATCTAGAAGAGACTGATACAAATTCAGAGAAGGCTGGTTTCATTTTGTTTGTAGCCATGTCATTTTTTAGGATCTTGGCAAAAGCAATTTTTGAAATGCAGAAAAATAGAACCTACCCCTTATTGTGGAGCCCTGCTCTGTGACTTGAGTTGAAAGATCTCCATTTGGGAGCCTTCTAAATTCCATACTTACTAATGTGTTTTGCCTTAGGCTACTGCCAACATTCCACCCTTTTACTGAAGTGATTCCATGGAGGCCAAAAAGGTCTTTCCTTCTTCCATATATACTATAGGGAAAAGTCACTGCCACTTAAATGTTCCCTACAGAGTCCTATCCTATCTAGACTTCTCTCTAGTTCATCTGCCTGTATGGGTTGCCATTTCTTAGCATCTAGGGCCTGCCTACTGACTAGAGTATCTCTGCTTAAAGGAAATTTTAACGCTAAGTAAGATTTATAGGAAATGTCTATATAAATACACCAGTAATCCCTCAACGTAATGCTGCTCTGAGTCCTTTGTCAGAAGAAATACCACATTTATTTTCTTCTATTGTGTACACATGAACTTCCATCTTTCAGCTTAAACCTCCAGGGCATGGGCTTGAGCATGCTCAGTTTGCTCCTCACTCCCTCTCCCTTCTTTCTCTTCTCTCCTCCCCCCTGCTGTAGCCTAGATCTATGATGCTGCATGATATGTGATCTCACATCAAGCTAATATGGCAGCTGCTATCCTAAACAAATATTGCTTCTAGAGCTGAATGAATGAGAATCTTCATAGTCATAACTTCTAGAGCTGTTTATTAAGGCATGGGGAAGCATTCAACGGAATAACTATAGTGTTCTAACTTGCACTATTGTGGCAATGAGCTGCCTTGTAATTTTCCTTCTGAATTAAAGGGGAACATAGTTATTCCTCTTTACATGGCACCAGTAACACTACAGACAAATAAACAAAACCCAGTTTGTAGAGTAGAATATTTTTAAAACACAGCAGGATGGCTTGATACTAATAATGTTCTACTAAAGCCTTTAAACAGTCTGTCCCAACAATGATGGGTATAAGGAACAATGACCACATGTCTCCAAGTTGCAGTTATGACTCATGGTTCCCCAAAAAAATAAGTCCACAGGCTGCATATAGTACGGTCCAGTTTGATGCAGCCAGGTTTGAATAATAATAAGTAAACCTGAAGGAAACCTTCAGTTATGTAGGCCCACAATGTATTTTTTGCCCATAAGGCACCTTGTGCCAGTCATTATGCCCAGATACTCATAGATAGGAGCATAAATTTGCAGCTGATAGTGAATGGTGCCTGCCAATGGAACACTAGTATCTTTTTTTGTTCCTAAGTCTTTGAGAGATGCACTAATGGACACAGAGGGCACATGTGTCGTAGTCAGGTGTTAAGTTCAGGGCTGCATTAAACTCAAATACTCTATCAAAGGTGCAACTGGTACAAAGGCACTCAACATACCATTTAGAAATGAAAAACACATGGGTTAAACTTAAATTTTCAGTTAATTTTAAATAATTTTCTATTCTTGTCATTTGCACTCACTGCTCTGAAGCATCAGTTTGTCGCACACCATGAGATGAAATTAAATTACTTGCCATTATTTCAGTACATTGGAGCTTTCGTTAGCACAATTTAATATGCTGTCTTCAATTCACTGTACTTTAATGGCGTTTTACCACACAGAATCACACCATTGTGCTAGAGAAATGAAAATGTGGCAGGCCTGCATTGATTTCGATTTATTTCAGTTACTTACTAATTATTAGCAGAACAAACAAATAAATTATTTTTTGGTTTGGTTCAATTATTCAAGTTCACTCATTTGACCATTTTTTTGGCCGATAGATAATTATTGTGAGGAGCAAATACACCAAAGCATTACATTGCCTTCTGAGGAGCTTTCAGCAACAATTGAGAATATGTTTTCAGTTTACTATTTCACTTACCCCTCTGGAATCAATCACCCCAAGTTTGGCATTAAATTTTACAGTCTTTAAGCGGGCTCTCTCCTTTCTTTCAACCCTGGAAGAAAAGAGGGTAATTATAATAAATGATAATGCCTCCTGGAAGTGTATTATAAAGGCACAAATGCAACTGCTATGAAGGGAGGCAACAATGTCACTGGATCAGAGGAACATGTTCCAAGAATCCTGTTGAGAAACTGTAAAATACCACCTAATGTATATATTTTTAGCTCCAATACTAGCAATCCATAGGGAAAATTTAGTGGTCTGCTGTTTGAAAGCAAACTTTCAAGTGGTTGCTGCTGGATCTGGAGTGGACATTACCCAACTTGTAAATGATGGATGAGTGATATCCAACTAGTCCTCCAGCTTTAGAGAAACCTCAACATCCAATGTTCTTAGACAGCAGAGGGCTGGCCAGTATCTCAGAGTGTTTAAGACCAGCATCAACTGTAAGTCCACTGCTTGAGTTAAAATATTCAAGCTTTTGAACCACAGGAAGACTATGTTGCCTTCACATCTTCTAGGCTTCCAAATAACTACTGACTTCTTTAGTTACTGCTTTCCTATTGTGTTACGAAATACAGATCTGTTGGAAAACCTGACATCAGTTTCCCATGATTGGCTAGAATGCATGCTATCACACCATGTGATCCTCACTTTCACTTGAATTAAGGTGCCACTTTGCAATGAATAAAAGAACTTAATTGGGGTGGATCACAGCCAAGTTCTTTGTCTCTGACTTTGATACAAGTATACAGTACCCATGATCACAACCATGTATGAAAACTGGTGCATCTACAATGCGACCTCAACCTGAAGAGTGAGAAAGGCCAGTTTTGTGAGTTATCCAAACCTAAATACATTATTTATGGGAACACTATGGTTCAGCTCCTATATATTAAAGCTGAAGATTAAGTGCAATCAATCTATGTATTATACCATTTTGTCTCCTCTAATATTTATACAGTCTTTCCTTAAATATATATACTGGAAATTAATACTTTTAAAAATATTTTAATGCAGCAAAATGATGAATGACCCACAGATTGATCAGTAATTTTCTACTGCTTCTATTTTAAAATCAAAAAGACACTGTTTCAGCATTTTCATGGCACTTATTTGATCTGCGTCCAGTCCTTGAATAAATAACCAATCAAGTGAAATAGTTGGACTGTTACTTAATGCGTCAGCAAACTTTTTGGTGGCTTTTCCAGGGCTGTGCTGGAGTGAAGTGATCTTGATAGCAATATTGGTAATTAAGATGACACACTTGTATTCAATATGGCCCCATGCTTTAGCTTCAAGGACTCACAAGGGATTTCAGATATATATTTTACTTTGTCAATGTTTTGAAGATTAAAACAGTACACAATCTGTTTTTAATGCAAAAATATCAAATGATTTCATCCTTGGTAGTATGTTAAAGTCTTCAGGGACTTGTAAAGTTTGGCTCTGTAACTATGTTTAGCTCCCCTTTAAAGGGCAAGGAAAGTGTAAAATAGAATAAGGGTAGAAATGGTGTATTTTGTATACTAAACATAAACATGAACTTACTGCACCACAAGCCTAATCAAACAAATGATTTATGCTTTCAAAGTTGGCCACAGGGGGCTGTCATCTTGTAACTTTGTTATACATCTTTGTCTGACACTGGCACTGCACATGCTCAGTATGGTCTGCTTGAGTTCTGCATGGCTGGTAAGTAAGGTAGGGGCTCCCCCTGCTGTTTATAAGTGATTGTTTCCCTGCCAGAAGCACTAAATGAAGGGAGAATTTCACTGCATACAGTCAGGTTTCTTATAAAATCGGTACATATTTCAAAATTAAAGTATATTGGAGATAGATTTCTTTTTCATTAAAGCAAGTAAAAATGGGATTTTATTTCTTTGCCTTTCCTTGCCCTTTAAGATTAAGGTTGTTATTTTTTTAGGCTCCACATTTTTCAAGTCAGAATTTTAAAGGGGGCAAATACCATATTTTAATTTCTTTGGGGTTTTTTAAAGTCGGACGCGTCGTTTTAGGCGACTCGTTTTTGCGCGGCGAATTTTTGGTGGTGAATTTCTTGGCCGTTTCGCGAATTTATTCGCCAGCGGCGAATCGCGGGAATTCACCGCGAATTCGCCCATCACTACTGGTTAGAGGGATGAGGAGACTTCAATTATAAGACTGGGAGACTGTCCAGGTTGGGGTTGTTTTCTCTGGAACATCATTACACTTTACACTAAATACATTAGAGGACATTATAGACAAATATCAGGGGACCTTTTTACCCATAAAGAGGATCACCAGAGGCCCCCCCTTCAGACTAGAAGAAAAGGACTTTCATTTAAAGGAACAGAGTAGGTGGTTCTTCACAGTGAGGACAGTGAGGTTGTGGAATGCACTGCCGGGTGATGTTGTGATGCTGATTCTGTTAATGACTATAAGAGGGGGATGATTTACAGGACATACATAATATAAAAGGCTATTGTGATACTAAACTCTACAGTTAGTATAGCTATGGGCATATATGGTTGTGTGAAAGAGTGGAGGGGTGTGTATATGCTGGTTTTTCATTTGGAGGGGTTGAATTTGATGGACTTTGTCTTTTTTCAACCCAATTTAACTATGTAACTATGTAAGATATGATAACTATGTATAAATATATAAGGGGATCATATAATAATCTCTCTAATGTTTTATTCACCAGTAGGTCTTTCCAGATGACACGAGGTCACCCATTCCGTTTAGAGGAAAAGAGGTTCCGCCTAAATATTCGGAAGGGGTTTTTTACAGTGAGAGCTGTGAAGATGTGGAATTCTCTCCCTGAAACTGTTGTACTGGCTGATACATTAGATAGCTTTAAGAAGGGGTTGGATGGTGTTTAGCAAGTGAGGGAATACAGGGTTATGGAAGATAGTTCATTATGCAAGTTGATCCAGGGACTAGTCCGATTGCCTTTTTGGAGTCAGGAAGGAATTTTTTTCCCCCTCTGAGGCAAATTGGAGAGGCTTATGATGGGGTTTTTTGCCTTCCTCTGGATCAACTAGCAGTTAGGCAGCTAAAAATTAAAAATAAGAAAAAAAAAAAAAAAAAGGTTGAACTTGATGGACGCAAGTCTTTTTTTCAGCCTAACTTACTATGTTACTATGTTACTATGTAACAATCAGAAGATTTTCTCAGTCGAGCTGGATTTCTGAAAAAACTTTAGCTTTTGGATGAAAAAATTGCTGGATTTGGATTTTTATGATTTAATCATGACTTTTTCTGCAGACGAAAAATTTGTTGATAAATGTATGGATAAATATGGGGAAAAGTCAGTGCAGATTTGGTCTAAGTGGTTTTCAGAAAATAGTGAGAACTTTTCAGATCTTGATTAATAACACCCCAAGACTGTTAAGCACCTATCCCAAAAAGAATATAGGGCACACAGTACATTTATATTTTCACATACAATACATTTTCTTCGAAATTTAAATGAAAATCCAGCGCAGCTGGGAAATTCAGGAGTCTCCAAGTTTAACAGCAAATCAGAACCATTCTAGCTTGTTGCATGTTTCTGATTTGGACATTTAGTTCTGGGAGTGTTAAAGTGGATCTATCGAGAAAATGTAATATGAGCTTTATCTCACTAAAATAAGAAACTTTCTAAATACAATCAATTAATAATTCTGTACTGTTAATGTAATAATCAATTTACTCTACAGTATCTCACACTCTCACACACTAGTCACTCTCAATGCTTTCTTCATACAGAGGTCTTGATAAGATTTTCATTGAGAGGTACAGTAAGTCTAATATGTCTTTTGGGGGGGGGGGTCGATTTCATAGCCGGTATTTGTGAGCTTACTCAAATAACTGACTCCGGCACAAACCCTACATGCAGAGAAAACACATTTCCATCAGAGCTGGACATTCTGAAAGAGTGAACTCTAATACATCTACTAGGCAAGGGATGCAACCACCCCCGATGGATGTATTAGACCTAACTGTCAATCAAATATTAACTCCACCTACTGCATGAAGAAAAACAGGTTGCTAAAACAGGGAGTGGGAAGAGTAACTTTATTAATATGTATAATGTAAAAACCACTTAATTGATTATATTTATAAAGTTTCTTATTTCACTGAGATGATGCTAACATTGAATTTTAATTTTTGTGACACATCCCCTTTAAAGGGTTCCAATTGCTTTATTTGCATTGTATTTTCTCCAACATTTTAAGAGCCAGAGTTGGTATCAATGAAGCATTAAAAAATCGAGACATTTTTTATCAGGAGCAGTGATGAGCGCAATTCTTTGCCCATGAAAATGAAACCTAGGCTCCAATGGGTGAAAAAAAATTGTTGTGCATCAAAAAATGTTGTTGCCCACAGAATGCATTTTAACAAATTTTAGTAGTTTTGCAAAGTTTCAGGGAAACAGCTAAATTGGGAGCTGTTTTTGTGTTGATTGTAATATGATTGTGGTTGGACTTTAAAATTACTAGTTTTATTGTTATCCCCGGCCAGACGGTGTTAAATTGATTAATTCTTAAATTCTATGCCGGCAAAGAAAACAGCAGCGATTACGTTGCACACTGAGCAATGATGAACAAACAAGATTTAATGCTATTGTATATGTTGATCTTTTGCCTCTGCATCAACCATTGAGAAGAAGGAGCCTTATCCATCCAGCCACTGTTTAAACAAAATAAAATCATTTAAAATGTTTCTAGAGTTAGTCTATAAGAACTTCAGGTGACTTGATCTCATTCATTACTCATGGGTTCTTCATGTGAAATGCCTAATGGGATACCTGCCCGAGACAGGACCTTAGGATAACAGCCAACATTCATATTCAACTATTCTTTTCACTCCTTGCACCAAACCTACATTTAATGTGATCTCTCAAGTGTCTGAAAATATTATTGCATTTCCAATTCGATTTGCAGATGTTCTAGCAACCTACAATACTTTAAGCCCCGTTTGGAACCATTAAGCTGCATCCATCCACAACATGGAAGGGTACGTCCTACTGTCATGCTACGTTGATTCAGCGAGAATAATTCTTCTCAGGTTCAGCGTGCACTATGCTGCTAAACCAACTGTAAAACATCTCTAATGCATGAGGCAGAATGGGAATATATACAGTATATATATATATAAATATATATATATATATATTTATATTTAGTTCACTGATTTTAAGGTTTAAGATAGTTGTTTTTGAAGCTGAAAAGAAAGAAATAAAGAAAGAGATCCGCTATACTGTAAGGCTTCTAGGGTTCGAACCAGGGACCATCTAGTTGTTGGCTGCCCACCTTAACCACTGGTTGGTTGAACCAATCAGGGCTGACTCTGCCCTATAAAAGCCCTGCCATCTTCACAGCTGGTGCCAGAGCATGAGCCTTGTTCTGAGCACTGTAACTTGACCCTAGCTATTCTGCTTTGTCTTGCTCTGGGTATTTCCCCTGTTATTGTATTGTTCCTGCTTCTGTCCCTGTTCCTAGTTCTGCCCTTGTTCGCCCCTGCTTTAGTTTTGTTCTCTATGTCCAGTCTCATTTTCTTCTATAACTTGAAAAAAGACTGGTATAAGGCCCTGAAACATTTCTTGTCATAGGCTTTTTAATAGGGATGCACCAAATCCATTATTTTGGATTCGGCCGAACCCCGAATCATCTGCAGAAGATTACCGAACCAAATCCGAACCCTAATTTGCATATGCAAATTAGGCGTGGGAAGGGGAAAACATTTTTACTTCCTTGTTTTGTAACAAAACATCATACGCTTTCCCTCTCTGACCCTAATTTGCATATACAAATTAGGAATCGGTTCGGACGGGAAGAAGTATCCCTAACTGAATCCTGAATTCGGTGCATCCCTACTTTTTAAATTAAAATTAAAAAGACTGGTGAATGCTGACTGCATCTAATTACTATACCAGTTCTGTTGTCTTCATCTCCATTGTCTTAGCCTATGGGGGACCTCCTATAACCTATATGGAGTCTTTGGGGTAAGTTTGAGAAGCTTAAGTTTTTTTCAGGGAAATCGTTAGAATCAGACAATTTAATTGTATGATTCGAAACAATTCGGATCGATCAAAAATGGTCTGTTTTCGATTGAAAAAAAACTTCGACTTAAATTCAATAGTCGAATTTCAAAGTATATTTCATATATCTACTTACTTTTTCTTTCTACAAGTTGTTTATGTTTGTTCACTTTGAGACAGGCTATTGTTGTAGCCAAAACATCCACAAAAGACCTGTGTTTCTATGTAAGACCTGCGAGTGTGAACCTTTCTGACTTGTTGAATCCTTTCAAGCTGTAGATATAACCTCAGGTTCAGAACACTTTTCTTACAAGACACTGAAGAATGGAAATGACTTCTAAAATAACTACTTGATACAGTTTCTCTGATTGTACCAGCAAAAATAATCAACTTTCTTAAGTGTTGGTACCGAAATATAAATGTTTCAAAAGGATGTGGTATGAAGGGTTTGAGCAAATTCTCCCCATTTGTTGTATTCTTTGTTCACATATGAAAGTAGTTTCTGCTTTACTCGAGAAGCCTGGGGCTTTTAAGAATAGTATGAATTTCTTAGTTGTTTTTTGCTTTTTCAAATACTTATCCTGCAGAGAATGGGAAGAGTAAAGAAAAAAAGATTTTCCAGAGATACCTGAAGATTCTGTATCAACATTTAGATGAAAGCTCAGTAGGGGCCTATTTATTAAAACCATTTTGTGTTTTTTCTTCATTTCAAGAAAATTGTGGCAAAAAACAGTCTGACATTTATTAAACCAAAAAATTGTGTAAATTTGAATGAATCGGTCAAGCTTATATAGGTGTATTTTCAGCTTTCAAGCCATTTTATTAACAGATTTTTAAAAATTAACGGAACTAAGTAACTGTAATGTAATTGTTGGAATTTTTTTTTTCCAAATTTTTTTGTAAACATGGAAGCAATTTCTAATATTTTTTCCAATAACATTTCTAGAAAAGCTTGAATTTGAGATGTAAAACAGCCTTCATTTTTGCGATTATTCTTTTTCCACAAATTAATGTGACCAAGGTTATTTTTTGTAAACATGGAAGAAAAATACTTTTTTTTACAATAAATGGACAGATTGATTGGATGAGATTCATTTTGAGAAGAAAACTATTTTCTCCAAATTCACTTCCAATTTTTTCCCATAGACTTCATTAAAGTTTTCCTGTGATAAACCCTTATTTTTTTCGGAATTGCATTTCAAATTGAATCCTGTCCATGAGTTTTCACATGAGAAATCTTTTCACATGAATCTGTCTAAAAATTTCTTTAAAAATTAAAAAAAAAATCTGCCTTATGGTAAATGTTTCTTCCTTTTTTTATTGTTTTTCATGATAATATTTAAGTTTCGGTGATTTTATTTAGTTTAGCAAAACCAGGCATTTCCTGCCCCATAAGGCTTGAACATAGGAAAGCCTGATGTGTTTCATACCCCATACCCATTATTACAAGAAACACATTTTTAAGCCAACAACAATAATTCCCTATTCCATACCTTCTTTTGCTGGGTATAACTCCCATCTCCTCACTGTCTCCATCCTGAGTCACTCTTCTGGCTTGCCACCATTCATCATCAGAAGCATTGATCACATGTAGAATTTCCCCATATCTGAAGCTGAGCCCTTGACTAGGGAGGCCACTGTCTTTGCTCTTTTCATAGTCAAACATGGCTCTGTAACAAACAAATTGCATGTGAATTACTTCAGGCATTATCACAAATAGCACTTTGATAAGAATAATAGTTCAAATGTCAATATTTTATCAACAGTTATAATTCTAACAATGTATTTAAAGAGAAATATTAATGTAAGTGGTTTGATAAAGTTTATATTATTAACGTGAAACACTGGAAAAAATCTATAAATAATGTAATGTTAAAACTAAAAGATGGTTCTATTACCATATATAGTGAGGGCACTTTGGTCAATGGATCTTGGAATTTATGTAACAAGTCATGCTTAAACAAAATATATCTATATTAATGGAGACATTGATGGATCCTGTTGATGCAAATATAGGGAAATTGTATAATGATAGTTTTCTCCTAGAGAAAATGCATTACCTGTTCCCAGAATAGAATAAATGAACATTAACAACCTTCCTTCATAACTAAACAGTTTCTTTTCCTTTTTAATTATTAATTAGATTACTCATCTCTGTACTTTCCCAGTTCAATAAGATCTTTCTTATAAAGCTGCCCTGTTTGCTGAGGGTTATACTAAATTGTGCTTGTCTTCGTTGCACACTCTCCATGATTCCATCTGCAATCCCAGATCCATCTCTTTTAGGAAATAGATTTGAATATTTTGTTGTGGGTATGATGCACAGATATTATTACATAAACATATTACTTTGGCAGGATATATATCAGTTCTAGGTAAGATCTAACCCTGGTGGTCTTGTCAACTCAGTTGTAAGCTCAATATCCAACAAAATAAACATGGACTCTTGGCTGGGGACGCACAACACAAGGCTGGGAGTCAAATTTAACACAGATGTTTTGCACTGAGCCAGCTAATAAAGTGCCTCATTCTGTGGGCCATGACTGTAATTAGCCCTCTAATGAAATGTTATTCTACTTTCTATGGTTTAGCATGTGTTATCCTACATAGACTTGTTATCCTTGGTAAATAAATTGTTATGGGGAACAGTAAAAATATCAGTGGCGTGAGCTTCATAAAGAATTTCCAGACTCATTCTGGGAGCTACACCTTCTAGCACAAAAGTTTAAAATTTTCAGATTTTTGCACAAAAAGCCCAAAATAGTCATATTTTTGGACCAAATCCAGTGGAGACCACACAAACTTTCAAATAAGATAGGGACCTCTCTGATTGACTTACAGTTTTTTCGACCTCGGCAGGTCAGAGTTGAAGGATTTTCAGATTCTGACTTTTTCCATCCCCAGAATATAATAAATCTTGAAAAATGCTATTTTTTTTTTACATTTTCATTGATTTTATCAAACGAAAATCATAAAATGGATATACAATTGGTTGCACTGTTGTTTCCAATGCATTACATAGGCAGTTTAAAAACTGCTAGTTTGTCAAAAATTGCAATAGTACATAACAGAGTGCTCTGGCGTAACTATAGAAGAAGCAGACCCCGTGGTTGTGGGGGGCCCAGAGAAAAGGGGGTCTGTTTCCTCTGTAGCAGGAGAGCCCATACTTTACTAATGCAAGGTCTAGTGATGTTGTCCCATTATGATCTACATCCATAAAAACATTGTTACCATTCTGTTCCATGGAAAATATTAATTAAATTAAATATTGATTTATGAGAAAATGTTAATTGTTATATTTCACAAACACCCATTTCTTATGTAACCTTATCAAAATACATATCTGAATGAAAAGCATAAAAATGGAGGGTGATATAGACAAGCTATTTATTGACAAGTGTCTTGAGATCTAAGGTCTACTGATAGATCCCGATCTACCTCTTGGGCACCCCTGCTCTATAGTCTTGAAATCCCTATATGTCTTTAAAAAATTGGCCTGCTCTGTGAGCATGCAAACGGCCCCTATGCGCACCGGGCCCTTCAAATGTTTCTCTGGTGGGTGGGGGGCACCCCGTTGTTACGCCCCTGTCCCTAGCAATGTACATTCATTTGTTTGAGGTTTAAAATTCCTGCAATGTGAGCAGTGGCCCATAGCAAATTAAATTTAGGCCCCACCATTATCTCCAGAGGTTGCCCTGTTTAACCAATATAAATTGTTCATTAATTAGGGCCTCTTGGGGACCCTTATGCCTCCTGGGCCCCCCAGGGTTCCTCTGTAGTTACACCCCTGAATGTGAGTTTGGTGAGTAGATGCATCACACAAAAGGATCACTGGAAGGAACGCATCCCCAATGGGCATCTTTGCATCTGTGTAGCCTACTTAGCAGCTTGAACACTAGTTATTGAAGAAGCCAAAGTGGTGGATTGATGCTAAGCGCACATTGCAAGGCGTGTGCATTGACACAAGCACCTTGTAAATAAATAAATTAGCATGTGCACTAGTAAATTAGCCCCCTACATTTTACACAAAAATTTACTTTTAAATATCCTTGGGTTCGCAAGGCAAGTAACAAACAGATTTAATAATCAAATGACTAGAAATCTAATTAGCTTCAAAAATCGATTCATATTTCTGTTAGAAGAACCTTCAGTATTTTCTTTGACTTTATCTGATGGCATTGAATAGAGGCTTACAGCGTTTTATTTTTTATTTTTCCAGTTGGATTGTGAAATGAGCTACGGCAGTGAGATTGCATTTATAATGCATGAAACGCCATTATATTCCGATTAAACTTTTTGCTGAAGCCAGGCTTTATTGTATCTAAACTACTGAACAAAATAATATGTTGAGAAATGATGAGTATCAACATGGACACTATCATTTTAAACCACATTCATATAATTTTAAGGGATAAACTTCCAGGGTATAAAACATACAGAATAGTAAAACCCCCAAAATAATGGAATCATTCACGATCACCAATGCCTTCTGAAGCCAGGCTTTATTGTATCTACCGAACAAAATAATATGTTGAGAAATGACACTATCATTTTAAACCACACTCATATAATTTTAAGGGATAAACTTCCCGGGTATAAAACATACAGAATAGTAAAACCCCCAAAATAATGGAATCATTCACGATCACCAATGCCTTCATCATAAGTTTCTCTGAAAGTGATTTTCTCTTTCATATTCCTTGGTATGAGAAGCCGGCAGCCCGTTGGTTAATATAAACTCAGAGAGAGAAGAGCTGATTATGGAAATGTGATGTACAGCTGGGAAACAGGCCTGGGAGACTAATATACCATTTGTAGCCTCTGTAAACCCAACACTCTTAAATGAAGGCCATAAAGCAATAGACATATGGTGCACAGAGTGAAACCTATAAGCTGAGGAACGCCGTAGTTATTGGTGCCCAACGTGATAGCGTTGCACAGTATATCTCCCTGCGGGTCATCAACTGAATGTGTCTTTCTCTGAGCAAACTCAGCCATAACCAGGCTCAGCAGAAACACCATGAGAAAGCTGATACTCTACTTTGTCTATGGTTACAGCATTTTCTCAGCCTCTGGGATGTTCAAGGCTCCATTCCCAAATCTCTCCCAGTGGTGTTCTGCTTAAAGCTGAAAGTTTCCCCCTGGAGATTCTGCAATGTGATGTGTCTTGGCTTTGTTTGGCTGATCAAAAGAAAAGGATCTTGTGTTTCAGGTTTCACTTGAGAACTCTGGATGCTGAGGTTGTGTAATATTATAAACTAAAGGATATTCATGAATAAACTGCTGAAAGTATGTTCAAATACAATGAAAATAGTACTATTTGAAACAATGTGCAAAAAAAACCAAGCTTGTTGTTGGTCTTCCAAGAGCCACTTATGGTAACTATGCCTACATATTCAATCTAATGATCCTGGACTATCCAGGGTCACTGCTGGCCCTTAATAACAGTGACGTTAATGGGAATATATTTCCATTTTACTCCTTCTCATGAAGATCCTTTGATAATGACATTGATAATGACAAGTGGTGAATGAAGAAGCCATAGAAGGTGTTTAACTTTACCTTCACTAGCGTTGGCTTCGCTAGCGTTCGCCGCACTTCGCCAGGTGAATTTTCGCCAGCGCACAAGGCCAGGAAAGCTTTAATAAATAAAAAAAAGTTGTCCTATTGCCCTACATGTGCCCCCTGTATAGTTGTGTTGCCATATGTTAGGAAATGTAGGGGGGGGGTAGTAGGAGGGTAACCCCCCCCAAAAAAAATAGTTCTTTTTCAGACTATTACTCTTCAATGGTAAAACACGCCAGATTTTTTTTGGGACATTTGGGACATTTTTTTTTTTCAAACTCCTATCTATTGTATTGAACTTCACCTGGTCTGACTAGGAGAAGTAAAGTCTAGTGTAAGTGGTACCGTTCAGGAAAATGTTGATCTTAGTGAATTTGCGTAATTACGATCCTTCACCTGGCGTAAGGGTGCAAAGTTGCGCAAGTCTATCTACTTCGCTAGCGAAAATTCACCAGAGCCGGTGTTAGTGAATTTCCGAAGTTACGAAATGACGTCATGCTGGCGAATTAGCGCTAGCGTTAGACGCTTCACGCTTTAGTGAATTTGGGCCCTTAAGTCTACTAGAAAAGACTTGTAAACCAGTGATCCCCAACCATTATCTTGTGAAAAACATGTTGCTCTCCAACCCCTTGGATGTTGTTCTCAGTGGCCTCAAAACAGGTGCTTATTTTCGAATTTGAGGCTTGGAGGCAAGTTTTGGTTGTATAAAAACCAGGTGCATTGCCAAACAGAGCCTCAATGTAGGTTGACAATCCACATAGGGGCTACCAAATGGTGAATCACAGCACTTTTTTTTCATGCTAATGTTACTCCCCAATTCCTTTTACTTCTGAATGTTGCTCATGGTTTGGGGATCTCTGATGTAAACAATAAATAAACCCCGAAAGCTGGTTTTGATTACATTAAGGAATTATATCTTAGTTTGGATCAAGTAAAAGCTACTGTTTTATTAATGCAGAGAGAAAGGAAATCATTTTTACAAATTTGGATTATTTCATTATAATGGAGTCTAGATGGCCAGTCTGCATAATGGGTTTCCAGATAATGGATGCCATGCCTGTATAAAATAATGTACAGACTGATTTTTAGGGGCAGATTTACTAAATTTGTGTGAAGGATTCGAATATTCACGCGAATAATCTCCAATAGTCTCAAATCGATCGTGCGACTATTTGAATATGCAAATTAAGTATTTTCGAGCATCGAATATAGAATATTCGGTCGCATCAAATAGATAGAAAAAATACATATTCGAGCGCTCAACTATTCGCCAGTCAAAGACCTTGCCCTTTAAGTTTTTATTCGACTGCCTGCCTACCAGATTGAACCTACTGAATTGCAAACAGAAGCCTATGGGAATCCCCCATAGGCTTTTTTTTTCTAAGTCTTTTGCCGAATTTCAATCGTACGACCGAACACTTCGAACTTTTGATTCGTACAATTTTGGCAAATATTCAAGCGTTTTTCTTGCGACTTTTAATAGAATAGTTCGATCGTACGATTCTGTCAAATAGTCGAAATCACGCTCAAAACCGCCTAACATTTTATTCGATTTTGGCAAATATTTATTCGCCAAATATTCGCCAATTGAATTCAAGGGCTAAAATCCCTTGACAATTCAATAAATCTGCAACTTAAAGGGCAAGGAAAGGCAAAGAAATAAAATCCCATTTTTACTTTCCTTAATGAAAAAGAAATCTATCTTCAATATACTTTTATTAAAAAATGTGTACTGTTTTTATAAGAAACCTGACTGTATGCAGTGAAATCCTAACTTCATTTAGTGCTGTGGATAGGAATTTGCAGACAGTCCCTAACTTCTGGCAGGGAAACCATCATACTTATGAACAGCAGGGGGAGCCCGTGCCTTACTTACCAGCCATGCAGAACTCAAGCGGCTTTGTTTTCTGATAATTTATGATGATCCCTAAGAAGCCCAGATCACACTGAGCATGTGTATGTAGTCTAGTCTTGCAAAGATGTATAACAAAGTTACAAGATGACAGCCCCCTGAGGCCAACTTTGAAAGCATAAATCATTTGTTTGATTAGGCTTGTGGTGCAGTAAGTTCATGTTTATGTTTAGTATACAAAATACACCATTTCTACCCTTATTCTATTTTACACTTTCCTTGTCCTTAAATGTACTTTTTATGTTTTCCCAAAGCAACACCAAGACAACTGTTTTATAGACTTGTGCAAAAAGGGTTCTGGTGTGCAAAATCTCTACAGCAGTTGGGATTCTATTCATCTGAATAAACATGGACCAGCGATCAAGTCAAGGAGATCATTTTAATTTACCTAAAATAATATATTGAATTTGTGAAATTTTTTTCTCCTACTAAATATTCTTATAGCTTATTCACCGCTAGTGATGGGCGAATTTATTCGCCAGGGGCGAATTTGCGGTGAATTCCCGTGATTCGCCGCTGGTGAATAAATTCGCGAAACGCCAGCAAAAATTCGTCGCCGAAAAATTTGCCGAAAAAACGAGTCGCGCGGCGTTTTTGACGCGACGTATCAAAAACGACGCGACACGCGGCGAAAACGCAGAAAAATCTCCTGCGTTTCGCTTCGCCGAAAAATTTGCGAATTTCCAGAGAAATTCGCGAATTGGCGAAAAAATTCGCGAATTTCTCTGGAAATTCGCAAATTTTTCGGCGAAGCGAAACGCGGGAGATTCGCCCATCACTATTCACCGCAGTAGGGAGGTTTGAAGATTGTTTCCAGTAACCAGTGCCGAGCTAGGGAGGGAACATTTCTCTGGGGTTTGCAGTTCACTAATCTTACAGGAGGAGAGAAATTGTTTGCAAATAGGATTCATGTTTGAATAATCTGTGTTGTCTTGCTCCTCTTTTATAAAGTAATGAATAAACATGATATCAGGATGGATTCTGAACCTGTGGCCTTGCATTATGTTTATCTCTTCTCTGTTTCCCTGTTTATGGTCAACATTTGCTTGTCCACTACATAAACAAGTGGTGTATATAAGATATTCCTAATA
This sequence comes from Xenopus borealis, assembly GCA_024363595.1. Taxonomy (NCBI): domain Eukaryota; kingdom Metazoa; phylum Chordata; class Amphibia; order Anura; family Pipidae; genus Xenopus; species Xenopus borealis. Next base: position 158,425,570 of record CM044434.1, read on the forward strand.
TCTATTGGGTTTATTTAATTTTTACATGATTTTCTAGTAGACAAGGTATGAAGATCCAAATTAATCTGGAAAACCCAAGGTTCCAACATTCTGGATAACAGGTTCCAAGCCTGTAGTATAATTCCGAGCTGAATACACTGTACAGTATTTGCAGTGTTTCTATGAAAATAATTAGAAATAAAGTCTTAAAATATTCAGCAGACGGCTGTTTGCTAAGAAAAGGAAGGTGCTTTTGCTGAATATAATGAAATACCAGGTGGCAAGTACAGTTCTAGCAAGTTGTCAGCCAATTACAACAGGAAAACACTGCGGTTTAATCAATGTATGTGCAGATAGCATGTAGAATTGATTCTTATTTACAGTAAATCTGCTGTAAGGATCTAAACACCCAAGGGACTGAATTAAGACTCCTGAACACAGGACCAGATGGGGCCCTAGTCAGGGTAATGCTTTTGGGGCCCCCACCTTTACAAGTCCTGCGCAGCATGGGGACACCAATCACCTCCTGATACTGTTAGATTAAGTCTACCAAATATTCCAAGTGAAAGCTGGGGCAAAAGGATGTCACTGCAAATGTTTTGACCACGCTCACTTTTGGAGATACATCTTAATAAACCACTCCATGCTGAATATAAATATATATATATATATATAGCTAAGCATCAAGCTTTTCCCCAAAGCACAAATCAAATCATTCTCAGGAAAAGGGACTGATGCATTCTGGGTTATTTCATTTGGAATACCCATAAAATACTTAGCAGAATGAATGCAGTGGAAATTCCATGTATAATACCCCCGGAACTAATAGCAGGATGGCACAGGAACCATTTAATGTACAAATACCCCCATAACTCATAGCAGGATGGCACAGAGATTATTTCATGTA
>CM044434.1:158473877-158490162 GCA_024363595.1 Xenopus borealis
TGCCTAGCGAAGTAACACTAGCGCAAATACGCTACCGTTCGCCGACCTGAGCGTAACTTCCCCCTTTAGTGAATTTGCGTAGCGCTGGTGAAAATTCGCCTGGTGAAGTGCGGCGAACGCTTACGAAGCTTGCGCTGGCGTTACTTCGGATCTTAGTGAATGTCCCACTATAGGTGTCATTAGTACTATCCAGGCTACTGAGTGCTGAAGCTTGTGAGTGCTGTCCATGGTTCTGAAAGTTGATTCTTTCTTTGATTATGAAATCACTGCAGTGACAAACGCTTGTTGATCATCCCTTATTTGTACAGGATTTATATGAAAGTCGTGTCTGACGTCAGTATGGCACCTCCCTATCATGAGACTGAAACACCAGAACTCACTCCTAAGCTTGAGCCGTGTGACTGGCAAATGGACCTCCTGTGTGTGTGGATTCCATCAAACAGAAAATGATATAGACATACATAATTGGACCAGGTTCCTTTCTGTAACATTTCCCCTTAGGGCTGAAAAGCAGCAATAAAACCGGATGAAAAGTCATTTGCAGAGTGACACATAAGTGACAAGAAAATTGCCATGTTTGCAGGAATTTGCACAACTCCATGTTCTAATTATTTCTTAACATTACCATGGGCCGGCTAGATTTGCCTCACTAATGTTCCTATTTCTTGGTGTTTTATATAAATTTCCTATGAACTATCGGACTAAAAGCAAAGTTTTTTATTTTTCAGTTTCAGTTTTTTCAGATCATAATTAAAAAAAAAAAAATTATAACATAAATCCAAAGTAAAGGGGAAAAGAAGAAGGTATAATAAGTATTTTCAGCCTTTAGAAAAGCAAAGTTTTAACACAGAAATTTCTCTCTCTCTCTCTCTCTCTCTCTCTCTCTCTCTCTCTCAGCAGGATTAGAGAGAGCAGGATTAGAAGAGCATGATTGCAACAATACACCAAGAACCAGTGATAGGCTGAAAGATGCCCAGTGGGTTCTGGACAAGATGTTCCTACAATAAAATGAGCACAAAGCTCCTGAGCATGAAAGAATCAATCCACTAGTCCAACATGTGACTCTCTAAATAACTGCAATGTGAAAAAACACAGTCAAGCGCATCCTTTGTTTGCACTATAATGATCGATAAAGTGTTTAGACTATAATACACTATAATAGCAGTGCTAGCGGAGGGTTATAGAAAGTGTTCAGCCTGCTTGATGGACAAAGGGAGATGGAGATGAGTGAATCTGTCTCGTGATGCTTCTCCATAAAATTTGCAAAAAGGTGAAAAAATATGTGAAACGGTGTTGTTGCAAGAAAAATGATTTTTTTATTGCCAGACATAATTTTGAAGCAAACTGCATTATAGTCTTTGGGGCGTTTTCTCCTGTATTTGTTGCACGTCTTTTTTTTTTGTTTTGTTTTGTCGTGCATCTAATTTTTTGTTTTTGTAGTGAAGTGAAACAAGCTGCGTGGTGAACTTTTGTTTTTTCACCATAAGTGAACATATAGATAAAAAAATAGATAGAAAAATTTTGCTCATCACTAGCAGTAGCCAAAGGACATCCAGAAGTAAAGGCCTTTCTTTCCCCAACTGCTAAAATCTAAGTTAGCGGTGTAACTATGGGGGCCTGGGTCCCCTGCAAAATATTTTCCCCAAGCCCCTGAGGCCAAACTTTGGGAGACCCACTGTGTCTATTATAGTCCGATAGTGTCAAACAAACAACTGCCAATGAGGTTGAAGCATTCAGACCATTTACTTTACATGGGGGTCAACTCACCCTTCAATGGAAGAAGCAATCTAAGAGCAGCAATAGCTACGTGGAATCTTAGTTATTCTGCACTGCTATCCACCCATACCCATACAATTATCAGTACAATACACTGCAATTTAATATTGATAGCCTGCCCAATAAATTATGGAGAAATGTGACCGCACATAACCGAGCACAACTTGCAGAACTGCAACGGTAATTGTATCCCACAGCCGCAGCCAATTGTTTAACTAATTATTCCACCCAATCTCCTGCTCGCTGTATGCTGGGGGCAAGCCATGCCCAAGCCTTCACTTGTACAACTCAATCACCATTTATCAGCTCAGGCTGTGTGAGTTATTTATTTATTTAGATTGTTTTTTAATTTGGCCCCTTGATGACTGAAACAGTTTAAAAAGTACATGAAATCATTATCTCACCAAACTGCTGCTCTTACTTCGATGTGTTCAGACGAGGAACTTCCTTACTCATTCAATGGTTCCCGAAGCTGCCGCCCATTAGGAATTACACATGTTTAAAACCATACAGGGACTCCCATGGGATCCAACTGGGATTTAAAGTGCTTTTATACGTAGGAAATATTTTTCAGCAAGGTAATACACGTCCACCAGGGTTTTTCCTGAAGTCCCACTGATCAGCCAATTGGTTACATTTCTGTACAAATACTGTACATAGTAGTGAAATAGATGGTTACAGTTACCAGGGAATATTTATACCGGTGTTTTGGGAGCCATGTCCCTCTCTTATTACAGCTTTGCACCCTTAATGTCTTTTAAAAGACCAGTAACATCATATTTTTTTTAAAATATATATATATAAATATATATATATAAATAATATACTACCAAAGAAAACCACCAACACATATTGAACTTTAAAATCGCAAAGTCTTTACTAAGAAATAACTTGCTGAAACTCCACTTCCGCTTCTCTTCAAAAAAGGCGAAAGGGTGATGATCCATTGTGTGGTGCTCGATTTCTCCTCCCTGGTTATCTCCTATTAGGGAGGCAGGGAGGACAAATCGAGGGCTGCACGATGGATCGCTGGTTGCCTTTTCTGAAGAGGAGAGCAAGTGGAGTTTCGGTAAGTTATTTCTTAATAAAGACTTTACGATTTTAAAGTTTAACATGTTGGTGTTTTTTTTCATAGTATACTAACGAATTAAAAAAAAAATATTTTTGATGTTACAGGTCCTGTAACTAAATGTAAACCTCCAAGCTCTGAAACCTCTATATCATATATATCATAAAAACCAATTGCAAATTGTTTCAGAATATCCCTCTCTGCTAAAAGTTAATTTAAAGATATATATATGCTGTTATAGTAAGTCATGGGAAACTGTTTATTCCATTTCCATTGACTTTTTGTCTCTCTGTCTCATTTAAAGGACAAGGAAAGGCAAAAACAAACAATCATACTTGAACAGCAGGGGGAGCCCAACCTTGCTTCCCAGTCATGCAGAACTCCAACAGCTTTGTTTGTTTCCCTGTAGAGCAGTCAGCGACTGCTCTACAGGGAAAGAGATTTATATTGGATTTTATTTTTGCCTTTACATCCCCTTTACTGTTTCCAACTCCAGCTGTAGGGACAAAGATCATGGAGCCAGATTTAAACAGATAAACTGGGATTCTATTTGGAGGATTATTTTACTGCAGCCACTGGTTCTGCAGAGTTGGAGAAAGTTTGTATTAAACAATAGAAAAACTATAAAATCCACATTAGATCACATGACAACACAGGACCCAGTGCAGTCTTTATATTCTGATTATTAATCAGTCTTGCTGTATCGGCTTCTGGCAGATATTATTTGACTTGTGCTGTTTTGATCATTTATGACGATCCCTAAGCTTAGCCCAGATCACACTGAGCATGTGCACAGTCTTGCTCTTGCAAAGATGTATAACAAAGTAACAAGATGACAGCACAAATCATTTGTTTGATTAGGCTTGTGGTGCAGTAGCCCGGTGGGTCCCGGGCCCCCCAGTTCAATGCTGGGCCTGACCAACTTGATTAAGTACAGGGGATAGTGGGGGGTGACTAAAATAGATGATTGTAGCACATTCTTTACCAAGTTGGCTCTCACTCCCCCCCCCCCAGTTATTTTATCTTCCCTTCTTTAAATAGTGATATTTTTAAAAAGGTCCTTTTTGGGTCTAACTTTATTTTCTCACCAATAAACAATTAATGACATTTATGGCAAGGGGCAACAAAACTGTGTGTTTTCATTTATGTTGCTGGTTGGCAATAGCAGAGATATATGGAACATAATGAATTGAATGTCGTGAGTGCTTAGACACATCTATAATCCGCTGAAGCCAATATAAATGCATCTGGACACAATGGGCTTTCACAGCAGCCGTCCTGTTGGCAGAGACATGTAAATGAGAATAACTCACACCCCTATCACATCTGCCCTTTCACATGGACTCCCACACGTGCTCCCCGTGTCGGCTGCATAATCAGAGGCGCACAAGCTGCAAACGCATCCAGAGATCTGTGTAATTGTCTGGTAACAACCATGCCGAAATGTCATTATTATCAAGTATCTCTATGAAGTAATGAAGTACATTATGCAGAATGTCTTCTGTCATGTCAGCACAGTATATATAAAGTATGTATATATAAATGTAGTGTAGGTATAATTACACTATCCTCTATATCTATATCAGAGTATATGTCCTGATTCATAAACATGACTTGAAGGATTCAACACCACATTTATAACGTATAAGGTATATAACCACACAACAGGCAGCCTGTCATAGTTACAGGGGTACCAAGAGCACTCGCCCCCAAATCTCCCCCCTAACTGGCCTTCAGACTGGGCCAACTTATCTGATAACACAGTTACAGATATATAGAAACATTGGGGTGTCACTATAGTTCCAGGGGTACCCAGGGTACAAATAAGCACTCACCCCAAATCTCCCCCTAACTGACCTTCAGACTGGGCCCCCTTAACTCATAACAAGGTTACAGATATATAGAAACATTGGGGTAACAGTGACCCTTCTATTATCCAATTACTCCATAATTGTCCTTCAGTCAGGGCCCCTATATCTGTCTGAGAAAAGCTCTAAGGTCATTTCATGTTACAACCAGCAGCTGTTCTGCAATTTAAAAAGTACCCCTTATTTATTTACAACTGTGCAGCATTATAAAAAGTTCCAGGCAGTGCAGCGCCATTTGGGGCTAAAATATGATTTCGCCTGTAGGGAGAACTAGAACTGGAGATGTAAAATAAAGCTTGAATGCAAAGGAAGAAGATCTTGCAACATGTCCTGAATGATTACTACTTACCTTACATAGAGGGAACGCTTTTGGTTAGTTCTCAGTGAGCCAGAACCAGAACTCATACTGTGATTCATCATCTGTTCTCGTAGATCATGGATTTTGGCTTCAAATCGAGCGTATTCTGAATAAATTAAGAAAAGGAAACATTAAATATTTTGCATATTTGAGGCCATTGAAGATAATGACAGGGTATAGTCTTCAGGTCAAAACACATACCAAACCCAATTGTAACCCATATTTTGCTAAGGGGAGGTTCTGTTTATATATACGTTTTATTATGGTATGGTATCTGTCAGTTTGATACCATTATTTATTATGGTTCCTGAGTTATTAGCCTTCCTACTCTGCTTATTTCCACTGTATTTGTTTGAGTGGGGGTCACTGATCATGGCAAGCAAAAATACAAAATAAATGTGAATGTAAGCTCTCACAAGTACCTGATGGATTAAATAACTTTTGTTCATTTATTGTAGGTCCCCTGTTGGTTGAATTAGTATTGCAGAGAGTAATGGCTGTCCCAAGTGAATTCTCAGGATATCCAAGTTAGTTAGATCTTCTAAGATGGATTCCAAAAAGGGTTCATTTGAAGAAATGCCTTAAAATACTCTATGTTGAACTCTTAAGATAATCATGCCAAAGAGTTAATCTGATCTTCAATATGAATGCTATGAATTCCATGGAATCAGCTCAGAACTATCAGGACTACCTTAGAAATCCTTAGAAATCATGTGGGCGGTCAGGCTCCATCTGTAAGTGACAATGGTATAGTGGAGAGGGTTTGTTATTTTGAATTTTGTTTTTTTTTCCAGCTTTTTAGTCACTTTTGTCCCGACATGGACCTTCATGGACATCTGGGAATAGGTTGAGTTTGAAGACAACTTCTCAAAGAGCCTTCTTGATGAGAGGCCCAATGAACAAGCTCATTGTAAGGGGCAGTTTCGATAAAAAGCTAAGTGGCCTTCACTAGCAAATATTTGCCAAAACAACCCTTTACAGGGACATCACCACTTTACTAAAAGGTGTAAGGGACAATTCACTAGTGGAAGAGCTCAGCTCTAGTGAAGTTTCACCTTTCACTATGCGAGTTTTCGCTCAGGTGAACGATCGTTAGTCCGCAAGTTCATCAAAATGCGAAGTTTCCACTACTTCAGTCTGTTTGCCAGAGTCTGCTTCGTCAGGTTATACCTGGATATTGATAAAATGAAACTATATCTTTCTCAATCTTATGTCAGTGACATCATATCCTGTATGCCGAGAGGTCAAAAAAAAAAAGACAAAATGCTGTTTTTTTTTTTTCATATTTTAAAGTGGGATTATGTTTAAAAGTTGCAACTGTTATACATATAATAATGTAGTGATATAGTTATTTGAGTGCACCGTTCTCTATTTATAGGCTTCACCTCTATACTGTGCTGTGGATGAGACCTTAATACTTGGGGAGTAAGCCCTCGCAAATGGTGTGGAGGCAGGGATTAGAATAACTGTAATTTGATGCAGGGTATAATAATTTGGCATCAGTGGTTCTTATAACTTAACCAGAGAACATCTTTATTGAACTGGGCCTCCCACAATGGAGTGTACATGAACAGCAAGCAGGATCATACAGAAGCAATGTATATACTCACAGCACCTTTGGCCAATATCATTCTCTGCTGGGAAATGAACATGGACACAGCAAGTTCTCAGGGTACACCCAGATTTCAGCCTTTTCCCTAAGTATAACCTGAATTGAATATCTACATCCCCAGGTCTGTACACTTAGTCCCTACTTCTGGGCAATTAGTACCCGGGATCATAATTCCACTCACAATCCTCATAGGAGCTTCAAGCTGCTCAGATAAATAGCTTATCTGTCACTCTTAGAGTGACCTATTTAGGTGAGTAGCTTATCTTTATTAGACTTAACCTGTCTAGGTTCCACTGCTTACCCTGCCTGCCTGCTCAGGCCAGGGCTAACCCAAAATAGACCCTGAGCACATGGCTGCCCAGGACTTTATACATTTGCACAGTGACATCTACTGGTCACTGTTTGAACTGCAGGGAGAATTGCTTTAAGCAGGAAAAGGAAAAAGGTCCCTCTCCTAACTGTATTTTAGGACCCAGTTTCCGAGTCTATAACACTAGTGGACTGCTTGTTAAATAATACTGGGAGACTCATTTACCAGTCCCCTACATATATATAAATATATATATATATATATATACTCCAAGATGGGGGATGGTGATCAGGAGGTGGAGTCGGTGGGGGTGTGTTTTCACGTTGGCTATTTAATGAGGTTGTTGGAATGGTTATTTTAATCTTGATAAAGGCTCAAGAAGGGAGCCGAAACATTGATTGAAATTCACATGACCAAATAAAGAAATTATATGAAGAAGTCCCTTGGAGTGCGCTATCACATTATTCTGTGTGTATGCAATCCTAAGAAGCAGCACCCGGGCCACAGTACAAGGAGTTAATGCTAAGGAGTGCGGATCTGCTCGGTTTGTATATATATATCTATATATATATATCTATATATATTTTTTTTTTCTTTCCTTTTTTAAACATTTGATGCTCATGCCACATTTGTTTTAGGGTTGGCTCATGTCTAGGACATTAGAGGATCTTTTATCTTTATTTTGAATAAATATGAATATCCCACACTCTTTATAGTGCCATTAGTATTCAGAGGGGTGTTCATGCCGGCTAATGTAGCCGCATCAAGAATGCTCTTTATCTGGCAAAGTGCGCACTTTGCTCTCCGGGTTTGCCTCTTGCTCTGCATACAAAAAAAAGTATTAGCAGAATGATGTAACCAAAATCATCGGCAAATTCTGTTTTGGGGGGAGATCTTTGGCATTTTGAAAGGTAAAGAACAAAGCTATGCAGTGGTCCTCAAACTTGGCCCTCCAGCTGTTAAGGAACTACAAGTCTCACAATGCATTTGCCTGACTGTGGCTGTCAGACTCCATCATTGCATTGTGGGACTTGTAGTTCCTTAACAGCTGGAGGGCCAAGTTTGAGGACCACTGCTATAAAGCCTTATGGGTTAAGGCGCTTGCACTTCAATGCACATTTATTGACATTGCATATTCTGTGCTTAAATAAAGGCAACTAAAATTTAATGGTGTCCCCATCTAATGGTCACTGGAAATAAACCAAATGTCCTGATGATTGTCTGATGTCACCTCTTTTCTCTTATAATCCTTCTCTACAGTGTCCTGGGATATGGAGAATGTCATGTGCTTCACACCACTTTGCTCCACTAGATACCGCCATATTGAATGACTCAACCCAAATGGCTGGATCCCAAACAGTACTCCTTATAGTTTGGGGGTAGTGATGGGCGTAACGCCAGCGAGAAAACACGAAACGCCAGCGAAAAAACGAGTCGACGCGCGTCGAAAACGGCACACAACTCGTTTCGTGAATTTTTTTTCGACAATTTAGCTGGAAATTCGCAAATTTTTCGGTGAAGCGAAACAGGGTAGATTCACCCATCACTATTTGGGGGTAAATACCTATTTGGTGACAAAAATAATGGATTTTCTAATATTGGTATTTCTATTTTTTCCCAAATAGTATTTATCTCTCTAAAACTTGCGAGATCTATTAAGTGTAAAGGCCATGAAGACTTTTTAGAGGTTTTTAGATATTTGTTGCTTGTAATTGTCTGGAAAAACTTGAATTGTTAGAGGTTTGACAGAGTCATTTTTTTCAGAGCTTTTAACTGCTCGTACTATTTAAAATCAGATCTTTTAATAACTTTCACAGCATTAATGATTTAAAAAAAAAAAGCATTATCATGGTTTGAAAAAAACCACTAAAATGACACCTTTAATAAATGGTTCTCCCAGTCTTAGTCACCTTTAGGTTTCCCCTTCTCTCCATTCCGCTGTGTCCCAGGGTAAAACACTCTTATAGTTTGGGTACATAAACCTATTCAACTGGGGTATTCTGTAAACAATGGAATTAATGTCTTTCTCTCTTATAAACATATTGGTTGGTTTCTACAATAAGATGAGTGCATATGCTTTACTTTGTCAGTAACAATAAATAAGGCGCTGAAGCGGTTTAACACTGCTAGTATCAAGAAGTAAAATACATTATTCAGTGCAGTACAAATAAGATAGTTAAATGTTTTAGCATTTGTATGAGCCATTAGCTAATTTAATTTCATACTAGGTTACCACCTTGGCTGATCCATAATGCACTCGGTTTGGCAAACGGAATAGAATACTATTTGTAAATATATGCTTTGAATAAATGAGGGGGGATCAGAAAACAGATATAAGGTTTCACAGCTTTAATGTTATAACCACATAAGCATAAGGGAGCAATATAAAGCCATGTTCTGCAATAACTCATTAATGATGGGTAAATCTGGGGTGTTTTGCTTCGCAAAATGCTGCAGCGTCTCGTTTTGGATGTGGGTGTCCGTTGTTGGACCCGGGAGTCCGTTTTTGGACACGTGGGTCCATATTTGGACACCGGCGCACATTGCCAGCGTCAAAAAACAGACACCAGCGTCCAAAACCGGGTGCCTGTGTCCAAAACAAGACGTCAGCGAATTTTCGCCAGGCAAAATTTTATTGGCGTTTCCCCAATGTATTCGTCTGCGACAAATCGTGGGAAATAAATTCGCCCATGACTAATTAATACATATACATTGAAAGGATAAAGAGTGAGTTTTGTATAAGGGGTCTCTCTCCCTCATGTCATGTCTCAGAATGCATAGAGACAGACTACATTTTACAGGGTGGGAAGAATCCTGTTAAATATCTTCTCCTGCTTCAAATAATTGCTCTTAAAGCAGAAGGAAATTCTTTTTTTGCTTGGAGGTTAGGCAACCCTAAGCCATTGTATTTACATACCTGACTGGTGCTCCTATCAACAGAAAACTGAACTGGACCAAGGCTCTGCCTGGAAGCACCACAAAGCGTCTTCATACTTCTTTTTTTTTTTTCACCTGCCCATTAGATTGAAAAACTGACTTTAACAAAAAAGACCAGCTATTTCATTGCACTGCACATGTGTTTACCCTGGGAAATTTGAAGAACATAAAATTTAAGCAGACCACCGCTCCACGGCTCGTTCTGGCAGAACTCCAGTCGGTGCAGTTTGTTGCTGATAGGAGCACTGGGGCATCCTCAAGTTAAAAAATGGCTTTCTTTCTCCTTTAAAGGAAAGGGTAAATTAAAGGGATACTGTCATGGGATTTTTTTTTCCAAAATGCATCAGTTAATAGTGCTGCTCCAGCAGAATTCTGCATTGAAATCCCTTCCTCAAAAGAGCAAACAGATTTTTTTATATTTCATTTTGAAACCTGGCATATTGTCAATTTCCCATTTCATTTTGAAACCTGACATATTGTCAATTTCCCAGCTAGACATATTGTCAATTTCCCAGCTGCCTGAAGTCATGTGACTTGTGCTCTGATAAACTTCAATCACGCTTTACTGCTGTACTGCAAGTTGGAGTGATATCACCCCCCCCAGCAGCCTAACAACAGAACAATGGGAAGGTAACCAGATAACAGCTCCCTAACACAAGATAACAGCTGCCTGGTAGATCCAAGAACAGCACTCAGTAGTAAAATCCCATGTCCCACTGCGTTCCATTCAGTTCTATTGAGAAGGAAAAACAATAGCCTGCCAGAAAGCAGTTCCCTCCTAAAGTGCTGGCACAAGAAACATGACCAGGGACAGCTGGGAAATTGACAATATGTCTAGCCCCATGTCAGATTTCAAAACTGAATATAAAAAAATCTGTTTGCTCTTTTGAGAAATGGATTTCAGTGCAGAATTCTGCTGGAGCAGCACTAATTAACTGATGTGTTTTGAAAAAAATGACTATCCCTTTGAGCAAGCTTTATCAGAAAGGTCTATAGAAATACACCAGTAAACCCTCAAAGTAATGCTGCTCTGAGTCCTCTGTCAAAAGAAACACAGCATTTATTCAATCTATTGTGTCACATGGGCTTCTGTATCAGACTTCCTGTTTTCAGCTTAAACCGCCAGGGCTAGGGCTTGAGCATGCTCAGTTTGTTCCTCTCTCCCTCCTCCTCCTCCCCCCATCTATGCAGTAATCGGGCCCAAAGCTATGAGTGAGCAGGGAGAGACTCAGGCAGGAAGTGATGTCACACAAAGCTAATATGGTGGCTGCTATCCTAAACAAACATAGAGAGCTTCTAGAGTGCTTTACTATTTATTCTGTAGAATAAATATAATGTTATAGCTTGTTCGATTCTGGCTAATCTATTGGCAATAAACTGCTTCAGTAGCTTCCCTTCTACTTTAAGAGCTAAAGAAGTAGAACTAAAATGTAAGAATAAATAAATTCTCCAGTTAAAAATCAACTGGCACCATATTTATCTTGCCGTTTGTTCTGGGGCATTATAGCATTTACACAATTTGAACTGTATTTACCCTGCCATATGTTCTTGGTTATTATACATGAAGCTGGGACTACATTTATCCTACAAGGCATTCTAGGCGGTATTTTACTTTCCACTAGTGATGGGCGAATCTACCCCGTTTCGCTTTGCCGAAAAATTCGCAAATTTCCAGCGAAATTTGCGAATTGGTGAAAAAATCTGTGAAACGAGTCATGCGTCATTTTTGTTGCGTTTTTGTCACGTCACTTTCCGAAGGTTTCGTCGCGTCGGTTTTGACGTCGACGTGCAACCTTTTTTTTTTTTTTTTGACGCCAGTGAATTATTGCCTGACGAATTTTCGCTGGTGTTTCGTGAATTTATTCGCCGGCGAATAAATTCGCCCATCACTACTTTCCACTGCATTTATCCTGCCATGTGTTCTAGGATATTCTTCATGGAACTGGCCCTGAAATACTACAAATGAATTGAAACTGTCTTTACTTAGCCTCCCTAAACAAAAATCACCCTCCACTGATGTTCATGAAAACAAACAGACAGTACATGAGTTTGTTTTTCTATGACAAGCCTTAATTCTTGGGCTCATACCGAAGCAGTTGCCTCACTGATTGTGCTCTTTAACTAGATATTTTGGGTGATTTTCTCTATAAAAGGAACGGTAAACAATTTCAAGATCCAATAAGACTCCGTGATAATGAATCACTAATCAAAAACCTAACATTATTGCATTCTGGCTCAGTGATCTTGGCCAACCTAATCTGTTTTATTTCCCTCGCTCAGTATTTGTGCCCATACAAACATATGGACGCATGGACAATAAAGTAGCAATTAACTCAAATCATGATTAGATTGAAAGTAATTATCACATGTTTTTAAACAGTGATTAATAATTTGTGTACTAAACAGACTGTATAATATTTTATATAACCTGTTGCCCAAGGTTCACTTACCTTGAACTGAAAACTACAGAAGGTTCATATAAAATAAAGTCTAAGTTTGTACTTGGTTAACACAAGAAATTTCATTTACTCGGCTTTTATTGATCCTCCCCAACGTGAGTCATGGCAGTCAGCTGGAAGAAGGAAGCGACTACTGGGCAAGAAGCCACCACACAGCACTTGTTATTGTTGATTGGTGCCAGGCTCCCTTTCCTTAAAGCAATATTGACCAGAGATGAGCAAAACTTTTCAGCAAGTTTTAACATTTATTTCATTGGATAACTACCCACTAATTAGTTTGCCAATATGAAAAAGATTCAGATGAGATTCCTCAAACTTTTTAGTGCCCAGTCATTATTGAAACTTTTCTGCCTATTTATGAGCAATCATCTGAGGATTTTTAAAAATGAATTCTTTTTACATTTCTTTCACATCACACCAGCTGAAATAAAGCATTGGTTTTGATGGGGGATTTTTACAAGTGCTGAAGGGTCTGTTGGCAACTCAATATGACAAATCCATCTAAGACATGGATTTATTAAATTCTAATTTTCAAATCTATCGTTTTAGAATAAACCTGAATGAACTCAAACAAAATAATTGCAATCGTGACAAAAACTTGAAAATAAAAAAAAACTTGGTAAAGCAGATTTATTTAATTCTAATTTTCAAGTTTTTCATTTTAGAATGAATTTAAGCGAACTGAAAGAAAATAACTGGAATTCGAACAAAAATTTTGTTAAATTGTGCAAAAAAGAACTTTGCACTAAGATCACATTTTAATATTAATTCTCAAAGAGTCAGCAAAACATGTAATGTTTTTGAATAAATACCCCTCCCATTGGTTTCTACAATTTTAAATTCGACTTTTTGAGATTTGGCTTATGAGAACTCCAGACATATTAAAATAAAATTGAGCTCTGGGCTTTTTAATGATTAAATGTGCAAATAACATAAAGAATTCCAAATATATTTAAAAATGTTCAAAAAGATATAGTTATATCTATATAGCAGTGGTGCAATCTACAGCCGTCTTGCTAATGCCTTGCATTTAGAGACATTTGCAACTTTCAGCTGATGAGTGATGTTAGGGTCTGTAGAAGGCCCTCAGGTTGCTCAGTAGCTCACTTTAACTATGATGGTCGTACTTCTACAATCTCTACCTGAATGTGAGCACTAATGCTAGTACTCAGTCATTGTCTTCCTGGTTAATCTCAATATTGAGGAGATACGTCCATAGCTATTAGGAGAAAAATTTGTCACCACACAATCCTGTATGCAATGGCTGAGAAAGTTAAGTGGACTTAAAGGAAAACTATACCCCGAAAATGAATTTTTGAGCAACAGACTTTATAACTTTATAGTTTGTTTGGTATGTTTGTGTGCACCGTTGGATCCTAGGATCCCAGGAGGCTGTCCTTATTTTTTAAAATGGCTATTTTCTATTTATGATTACCCAATGGCACATACTACTAAAAAAGTGTATTATTATGAAAATGGTTTATTTACATGAAGCAGGGTTTTACATATGAGTTGTTTTAGGCAATATCTGTTTATAGAGACCTACATTGTTCGGGGGGTATAGTTTTCCTTTAAGAGAAAGGGCAACCTTGGTTGTTCGTATATGCAAAAGAATTCGATTTTAAGAAGGAATATTTTTGGAATGTATACTAGCGGTACCTGCATACATCTAGTTCTCTTTCACAATCCTGGTGAACTTCAATACTGAAGAAGATATGTCCACCATTGATATTCCATGAGAACATGCTCAACTGTAAATTTGTCAACACACAATTCTACAAGCAATGGTTGAGACAGTTAAGTGGACTCAAAAAGCAAGGGCAACCTTGGTCTGTATGTATATGGCAAAAGAAAAACCCTGCTCCAGGATATCTCAGTAGGAGCACTTGCTACTCAATGAGTGAAGATCAAAACTGATCCTACCTTAATCACATGATTTTTTATTGGGCTCTTCAACAGTTAATAGAGTAGCCATCCACACATTTGTACCATATATTCTGAGAAAAACTGGAGAGCCTTCAAGTCGGGTGCATGTACCTGAGGAAGGACCTGTGTGGTTCAAAACATTTAGTGCTTCAATAAATCAACACTAACTTGAAGGCTCTTCAGTTTTTTTGTCATCAATGAGAATGTACATCTGGAACAACTAGAAATCAGTTACAAAGTCCCACAAAGTCCCACAAAGACTTTAAGGGGCAGATTCGCTAAGGGTCGAATTTTGAATGCAAAAAAATTCGAAATTCGACCAGGGAATAGTGGGGGAATAGTGGGGAATTAAAAAAATTTGAATTCAAATTTCAAATTTGAATTTTTTTAGAGCATTCGATTCGAATTTGAATTGAATATTCAAACTATTTTTAGCGATCGATCGAATTTTTCAAATTCGATCTTAGGGAATGATCCCCATTTCAGTAGGTTTAATCTGGCGAAGTAGGTGATTGAATTTAAATTTAAAGGGGAAATAATCAATCATCGAATTTTCAAATATTCTAATAAAATTAAATTTGAATATTCAAATCATTCAAATTCGAATATTCGATGGTCAAATTTGCCTAATTTGATTTTTGAAATTCGAATCTTTTTGAAAATTCGATCGAATATTCGAATCCCTTATGTGAATATATGTGAATTTAGTAAAACTGCCCCTAACTGTGGTATCACTGGGGCATTTTGCCACATGGGATGGCTTATGGCTGGAGTGTCATACCACCAAAATAGTTCTCTGCTTCTCACTTCAGTGAAGAGGGTATGGTGTTTGGGCTTTGCTCTGCTGGAGGTATATTCGCAAAATTAATTCTATCTATTCCCTATTGTTTGTATGTGTGGTGTCAATATCAGGGATTTCTTTACTCCTACTTATATGATACATATTTTTAATCAGATTTTTAATCACAATTTGGACATTTGTTTTTGGAATAGTAGAGAATGAACACAAAAATCTGCATTCTTGGTGGTGCCAAATGTTTAATGTCTTAAAAATTAGCTAAATATGTGCGATGAGCCCGCGCATCTGCTGAATGAATGTTTCAAGAAATGTCTGAACGCAACGGCATGCACCTTGCATCTGTTCATGGTGAATACAGTTCAGTGCATAACGAAAATCACATTTTCTTGTTTTTAAACAAGATCAATTAGGGTTCAAGTTAAATGAAATAAAAGCATGGATATAGAATGTTCTATTTAAATATGATATTGGGTTCTCAGATAACAGACTGCCATAAACTTAGCCAACCCCAGCATGAAGCAAAGGGGTTGCAGTATATACCATAAGTGCTAGAAGCAACGAAAAGATTTATCCATAAAAGTTAATATACCAAATGGAAGGCAGGGTAGAAAGTACAAAGTCATGATTTTTTGCACCGCCCTCCAGTCTCTTTGAATTTGTCTGTAATATATTGTGAAGCACAGAGATCTGCATCTGTCCCCATCAGTGGCATACCAACACTGGGCCCCCGCACAAAAGAACTGCAGAGGGGACTGGCATGTGCTTCAAATTATGGCGATCTGCCCATCCTACCTCTCGCTGGCCCGCGCTTCAGCCCTCCCATCCTCCCACCCTGAGGCCTACTCATCCTCCCTCCCTCCCAGCCGCCCACTCCCTCGCCTGCCCATCCTCCCTCCCTCTTGCCTACCTATCCTCAAACCCTTTCAGCCACCCACTCATTCGCCTGCCCATTCTCCCTCTCAACTACCCATCCTCCCACCCTCTGGTCTACCCATCCTCCCTCCCTCTCAGTCATCCACTCCCTTACCTGCCCATCCTTCCTCACTCTTGCCACCTCATCCTCCTTCCCTCTTGCCTGCCCATCCTCCCACCCTCTCAGCCACCCACTCCCTCACCTGCCAATTCTCCCTCCCTCCCTGTCTTCTATCCATCCTCTCCGCACCCATTCCCT
>CM044434.1:158494900-158581545 GCA_024363595.1 Xenopus borealis
TTTTCCACGGAGCTCCTCACTTACATGTCTGCTCAGAACGGCAGTTAGCCACGCCCCCCCGTGAGAAGACTTTTTTATGGGTGAAGTTCTGCTTCCATTATAGCACCTCATGGTCGTAAAATATAATATTTAACAGTATTCATAACATATTAAAATTAATAATGTCTGATTCCTAAATGAGGTTAGGGGGACAATGTGTATTTGTGTGCAGGTATATAACATAGTAACATAGTAAGTTAGGCTGAAAAAAGACTCACTTCCATCAAGTTCAACCTTTTTAATTTTTTTTTATTTATATGTATATGTATACATATGTATCTATGTGTGCATTATATTCCTGCGAATTTGCTCAGTGTTGCCTAGCAACAAGTTGCTTTTGGATGCTTCATGTTGCAGGGATGCTGTAGCACTATAAAGATTACATTTGGCACAAACACCAGAATTACATGGCGGGTGCCAGGATTATTGCCCAGTTGTGTTCAGTGCCATTAATGACATTACTTAATCGTGTTTAATTAGGGAAAACATGACCATAGCCTTCTTATTCATAATTCTTTTTCAACATTTCTGTGAGGGTTAGATATGTTGAGATATATATATATATACTGTATATATCAACACGAGATGAGAAAACTGTTTCATGAAGTAAAGGAATGTAAGTTTTATCCCCATTTCCTTTCGTTATAATGAGACAAGTACAGGCAATGAAGCTTTCAACACTTTCCCCTTGTAGTAAATATTATATTCATTTAAACAGCCCTGAATGTGAGTTAATTGTGAGCGAAGGACAGAAAGTTATTTCTCTGTATGTTGTTCTTTTCTGATACATCATTTATTTGTATAATAAGACAACCCCATGGTAATCACAAAGGTAGAACTTCTGCTGTTAGTGTCAGTGGAAAACAGCTCAGTTGAGGCTTGGAATATTTCAGTTATTATTTGATTGCATAAATGGGTTTAAATGCAAATACTGGAGGATGAGTCTCCTTGAAGGCCAGTAACTGTATTTCAGGAGGTAGATAATATAATTCAAGGCAGCCGACTGTGAGATGAAGGCAGAGAGAGGAGGTCACAGTGTTCTGCTGGGAGTTAAAAGCTGAATGGGGGGGAGTGAATTTAGCTGCAGTGCAACCAACTATGGCCTTGTCCCAACTAAGAAAGCACAGAGACAATAGTAACACTGCTCTATGTAGATACGGACAATGAAGGAATTGTCATTATCTATATAGGTATTGGGGATAATGGTCTAAGGGACGGAAGATGAGTCAATGGAAGTCAAATGAGAACAAATGTAAAGTATTAGATTGGAGGGTTTTGAGTCAGGAAAAAGACAAAAAAAGTACAAACTTGAGGAGAACCAGAGTACCCAGATGGGCAAAAGAGCAGAAAGAAGGAGTTGTTAACTGTTCCCCTGAGCAGAAGTACACTGTGCAAATGTAGATGCAAGCTGGATAATAACAGGTAGGAAAGGATGCCCCTCATGAGTTCAGCTCTACTCAACACAAACATCTTTTTTATTTGGGGGGCAGCCACAGTGCACAGAGACCTGTTGCAATTCTACATACAGAGAAAGCAACTTTCCCATTACTGCACCTCTTAAATAAAGGCTTGTGTTTGGCAATGAGCATCTCCATGATGTTTTCAGTACTTAACTACAATAATTAGGTACCATATAACCCAGTGTAATCTGCACAATGGTTAACCTATTCACATACCCATAAGGCTAAAGAAATGGAGAGCCCTTACAATACAACACAAAATCACCAAAGGTAGGGTGGTGGAAGAGAGATACCAATAGAATTTTCCATAGAAAACAGGGGGAAGTGCAAAGGCACATTTACCAGCCCCCCACACATACACAGCAAAGCTACTGGACTAGGGTCCGATCATCAGTATAATATCTGGAGGATTCCCTCATTGCCTATGGATGACTATATATATATATAGATTCATCAAAGAGTGAAGTTAAGAGTGAAGACCCGCCACTAGAGGGAAATTCCACAGCTCTCCATTAATTTCTATGGGATTTTGAAAGGCGTATCTATCAAAGGGTGAAATTTCACTTCACCCATTGATAAATACGCCTTTCAAAATCCCATAGAAATGAATTGAGAGCTGTGGAATTTCCCTCTAGTGGCGGAACTTCACTCTTTGATGAATCTCCCCCATAGTGTTTTGTTTCTTGAATTGTAATGGGTAGGGAAAAGTGGTCTTCTTTGTTGATTTGGGTTACATTGTGGGTTTTATATGGTCTAATGCACATATGTTCCCCTATATCCCTAGTTCTTTCAACTTCTGTTTGGTTTGGGATTACATGATCATTTTGAGTCTGCACTGCCCAAGCCTTCTTTTTCCTCTTTAATCATCTAAGCCAGGGGTTCCCCTCAACAGTGTTTACCCATGAGCCACCAAGCATGAAAAACGTTCCTGGGCTGTATAATGGCTATGATTGTCCAATTGGCAGCTGCTATGTGAACAGGTCGAATTGAAGCTCTGTTTTGCAGTACATCTGGTTTTATCCATAATTAAAAAATGAGCACCTGCTTTAAGGCCACTCAGAGCAACAGCTAAAGGATTGGTGAACTTCTTGTTACTCATGAGCCACTGGTTGGGGACCACTAAAATAAACTCATAATACATACACCTACAAGCAGAAGCCTAACTAGATATTACTGGGCACCACAGTAAATTATTTTTCAGGCTCTCAAAATATTTAGAGGTTGACCTGTTTTACCAATATTTCTTGAAATTGTATATGAATTAGGGTCTCATGGGGCCTCCTACCCCCCCCCGCCGCCTTAGGGTCTCCTCCTCTCTAGTTACACCCCTGCCTGCAAGTATGAGAGTATGAGGCATGGCTCTTTTAGCACAAGGGAACTGTCATGGAAATTCAATTACAGGAGACCACTTGAGGTAAAAGATAAAATTTATATGACAGAAGAAAAAATAAAGAACTGAACACCAAAAAGGTGGTTCTACCTCAAGGCTAGGGTATCTTTATCAAGGCTTGAGAACAGAATCCATCCAAGTCAAGGGGGCTCCTGGCGAATCAGCAACATGTTATTCTCTCTCTCAAAATATAAGCAAACAAGGGTTACAAGTAACTTTATTGGATCTCAGATACCTCCTGTATCTCTCCATTTTGTCTATACCAGCCACAAGCTTCTTTTGCTTCCACCAGTCATCCCGTCACTGCGGTGATAGAATGGTAACCAGTCTTTCCTGTGTGACGAAAAGTATTCACCCAGGTGAATTCATTTCTACAATGTTTTTTTACTTTTTTTTTTTACTTTTCAAACAGATCTACTGTGACAATATACCCGGGGCTGCTAATAATTTACATTATATGTCAAGTAATATGGACAAAAGGGCAAAAAAACAAGTCAATGATGTCTGAATCTCTTTCATACTTCACTTTGGTTGGTCTCTTGAAAAACAAATCATTGGTAAGGCTTCAAGTGGGCATAGTTGTTCCAGGGTTCAAAGAAAAACTGGATATGGACTGAAATGTATTTATTCAAGTGCTTTAAAGCAGAACTCAAAAGAGAAGGAGAAGTGATTCAAGTGAAAACCACTCTTGAAAGGCAATGACACCAATGGATAATATTGCTAAGTTAATATTTAACTTTTTTTTTTTTTTTTTTACCCTTAGATACGAACTCTCTTACCACTGGCTGCACCCTGAATTTAGCTAATGGCACAGGCTTCACGCACAGTGAACTTTTACCAACCAACTGCTTTAGCAATGATGTACACAGAACTTCAAAAAACTTCAAAGGGGAACTGCTGATATCCGCTGCATTGTAAAGAATGTTTTTTTAAACTATATAAAACTAAGCTCAATATCTAAATCATCAAAATTAGAAGTGGACACTGCCAAATGTGCATTTATTCACAGTATGGGGCAAATTCACTAAAATGCGAAAATTCGCTAGTGTTGGCGTTCGCAGCACTTCGCCAGGCGAATTTTCGCCAGCACTATGCAAATTCGCTAAAGTGCGAAGTTACGCTCAGGCCGGTGAACAGTAGTGTAGTTGCACTAGTGTTACTTCTCTAGGCAAAGCGCATTTACGCTAGCGATTTCTAATTTGCATAGGGCGGGAACTTAAACGTATAATCGAAGTATATGTTACAGCCACTACATTCCACTACACAAGCCCAGGAAACCTTTAATAAATAAAATAAAGTTGTCCTATTGCCCTACATGTGCCCCCTGTATAGTTGTGTTGCCATATGTTAGGAAATGTAGGGGGGAAAGAGGGTAACCCCCCCCCAAAAAAAACAATCTGTTTCAGACTATCACCCTACAATGGTTAAACACGCCAGTGTTTTCTTGGGACTTTTTTTTCAACCTCCTATCTATTGTATTGAACTTCGCCAGGTCTGACCAGGCGAAGTAAAGTCTAGCGCAAGTGGAAAATGTTGATCTTAGTGAATTTGCATAATTACGATCCTTCGTCAGTGGGCAACTTTGCCTGGTGTACGGGTGCGAAGTTGCACAAGTCTATCTACTTTGCAAACGAAAATTCGCCAGAGTCGGTGTAAGTGAATTTCCGAAGTTGCGAAATTACTTCACGCTGGTGAATTAGCACTAGCGTTAGACGCTTCGCGCTTTAGTGAATTTGGGCCTCTATGTTTCAGGCTTCATGTTGAACAACTTGGTTTATTCCCAGTGATTCCTTCATTTTACTTAAGGAGTGTAAGGGCTGGAGCTCTGTTGTGGAATGCGGACCAAGGAGGAAACAGCAGTCCGAGTAGTCGCGGTACAGGCAGGGGTCAGGCACTAGTCGTAAACGTAATCCAGGCAAGAGGTTCGGTTCAGGCAGAAGAGGTTCAATAGTCCAGTAACAAAGCAGGGTCATACACAAGAAGTCTTCAGTAGAAAAGCAAGATAAGCGCACCCAGGAACCACAGATGAGGACCTATAATCGGGCAATGTCCACAGTCCAGGAATCTCCTTAAATAGGCCCCAATTGGTGCCAAAACGGACGCAGGCGTGATGGCGTCACGACGCACGCACGCGCGCCGACTTTGACGCGCGCCGACTTTGACGCACGCCGACCTCGACGCCGGCAGGGATTAGCAGGCACCCTTACAAGGAGAACTAGACCGGGAGGCCACCATCCCAGCCAAGAAACCACACTACTTGAGACCAACTAAATGGTTTAGCTGTACCTCATTGTGAAAGAAAAGTAGAGCATTTGGGTTGGCAGGCACCATGTTACATCAGTTCCGGTCCTCTTTTCTGCAGTCCTCCTATAGGAACATGCACAGTTAAAGCTGATCTACACAAGGCTTCATCAAGAACTACTCTGCTTTTGGCTTTTGCAGAGAAGAGAACCTGTGGTGACCTGAGATGGCACCTGCTAACCCAGCTGTGCCACCCTGCTCCACCCTGCTGCAAGGTACACCACTTTTAGAGGTTCTCCCATGGTGCAGCTCATTTGTGTAAAGATGGTCATACTCGGCCAGATTAAAGCTGCCAATATTGGTCCTTTAGACCCAAGTAGCAGTTTATCTGCCAGTGTATGGGGGTTTCCTTTCGGTCTCCCCGATCAATATCTGGTCAAGATATCAACTTGTAAAGTTTGATTGGCTAGTTTATACCTTCCTCGTCCCATCGACGCGCCCATTATCTTTGTTATAATCTGATCGTTTGGCCTTAGAGCTTAACATTTGTATTAACCCGATTTCACCCTGTGTTGGTGGGCACATCGAGGGAAGATCTGCTCATTTGGTGACCTTGTCAAATGACCGTATTTTATCGTGTATGGCCACCTTAACTAAAAAAATGTAAGCTTAAAAATCCAAAAATGCCTAATCGATGATGACTTCACTGTCTGTTTATTGCCCTTACTTTACTTTCTTTGTCTATGGCTAGATTAGCTTTGATCCAAAAATCAACTTGTAGAAAGATATATGTGTAGCATGTCCCTATGAGTGCAAGTGCTACAGTAAGATCTGCTCAAAAATTTGCTGACAGGAAAGCAAAGGGAAATGGAAGTTATGGGCATGCCCAGAACACTCTGTCTTTTTTACTACCCACACTGTAGGCTACATACACACACACACACACACACACACACATATATATAAACAATGTTATAAAGGCGAACAACCTCATTAATTAGTTTCATACAGTAGTTCATATAATGAAAGCTATTGGCTGATCCCAACACATTATGGTGTTAAGTCACTGACAAACTTCCCCTGATCTGATTGGTTCCTGTCTGAGTCTGTATTGTTGTATAATTTGTGTTCTTCTATTTTAACAAGATGCTCAGAGCCCCACCTCAGGGTGCTACCACCACCTTTCTTCTCTGTAGATCAGGAGTCCCAAACCTTTTTACCTGTGAGCAACATATAGATGTTAAAGGAGTTCGGAAACAACAGAAGAATGCATAATGTTCCAGGGGGTGCCGAATGAGTGCTTGTGATTGGTAGCCCCTATGTGGACTGGTGGCCTGCAGGAGGTTCTATTTGGCAGTAAATTACTTTTTTATGCCTCCAATCCTGGAATTCAAAAATAAGCCCCTTCTTTGAGGCCAGTGGGAACAACATTTAAGGGGTTGTAGAGCAGCTTGTTTGGGGATCACTGCAGTAGATATTCGTCAACCATATCAAGTGTTCATCATAACAGTGGCTTCTGCAGTGCCACTAAAGAAGACATTATTCAAAAGGAACCATGCATAGAAGCACAAGTCTCAGTTATGAAGAGCACAATGTTATGTGGTCACACCAAATAGGGTTTTTTGCCTTCCTCTAGATCAGCTACCAGTTAGGTGGGTTATATATTTGGATTTGGACTTGATGGACGTGTCTTTTTTCAACCTAACTTATTATGTTACTATGTTAAAACAGGCAACCACTAGTGATGGGCAAATATGGGGCATTTCGCTTTGTCAATTTTTTTTCAAAATTCCCGAAATGGCGATAAATTCACGAAACGCCACTGTGTCTCATTTTGGACGCGGGTGTCAGTTTTTGGACACTGGCGCACACCTGCCATGAAAAAACATGCTGGCATCCAAAAAATTGTTTTTCCGACACTGGAGAGTTTTCGCCAGGCGAACTTTCGTGGGCGTTTCGTGGGATTCAGAAGACAAAAATATTGTCATAAATATGATGTTAGATGTTAGACTGAAAATGTAAGTAGCGCTATATTGTACCATGTGCTTAAATGAAGGCTAATGAGTTAATGGGAAAATTCTAGGAAATATCTACAAAGTCCAGCTAGAGGGGCTGTGCAGCTTCTATTAAAGCCTTTCCTTATTCTTCATGGGAACTGGAAGCCTTAACTGAAATAACCTTTCTGATACAGCGAGACACTTTGTCCAGTAACCATAAGAAAAAGATCAGCAGTCAGCATTTACTGCCGTTATAATTAAAAAATAAAAAACATCTGTTTGGTTGCTATGGGTTACTGAATGTATGGCATATATATTAAAGACAGAAATAAGAATGTTCATATTCAGTATCAGGCCTGGGGGATAGAGCAGACGTTATGGATACAAGTGCAAAATAATGGTGGAAATTGTTAATTAAAGGCTAAAATAATAAAGACAAATGGAAATATATTAAGTGGAAACATGGTGGCAAAAGTAGTCAGCTAAGCAGGCAAAAGGTCAGAGCAGACAGTAACAAGTCTGAGGACCAGACCAGACATGTCTGCAACTGGATCAAATGGGTCTGAGGTTGAGAGCAACTAACACATCAACATTAACACTAGTTGTTAGGCTGGGCTAAAAAGAAGGGCACATTTATGAATGGCCAGGGCACAAGTGTAACACCAAGTGCTTAGATCAACAGCGCTTGAGACCAGGGGCGTTGCTGCAGTTTGTATCTTGTTAAGGTGTAAGGTGCAGAGAACTAACCATCCCTGCCCCAATAAGAAAAGCCCCATCTACTACCCTAGATAGTCCCCCCTACCTGCTTCCTACCGGAATAGTAAAGTACTGTATCTCTGAATTGCATTCTCACTTATTCATGCAGAGCAGCGGAGCTCCTATGTGCCATCTTCTGGGTCTTCTGTCGGGGAATGTCGACATGGAAAGAGTTGATGCATTCAAAGTTGGAGGAATGGTATTGATATCAACTGTGGATGATGTGAAAACATCCATAAATTGCTGAAGGGAAGGAAGAGTATCCAAAGAAAACCAAAGATCTCGAAGATGGTGCCTATGAGCTCTGCTGCTCTTCTCTGCATAAACAGTCATAAATAGTCAGAGACACTTTTTGGAATATTTTACTATGCGGGGAGGAGGCAGGAAGGGGTGACTAATTATGGTAGCAGATGAGGTTTTTCTTATTGGCGGGGTTTAGTTCTCCTTTTAACATCATAAGCAGGCAGTAAAACAGGAATCTACTGCACCTGATGCCTACTAATCTGCAATGTCTCACAAGCTGAGGATGGGATACAAGATGCCTACTTCTTGTTTACCACCCTCCCATTTCTAGGCAGCCCCAGTGCCTGCAACTCTTAGCACTCAATATATGATCCCAAGCCTAAAACTGACAGGTCCTGACAATATCTAAATTACTCTGGTTTTGTGTCATTTGTCCATCCATGCACTGGCCAAGACGTTTCTATCTGCCCCTTCACAGAAGTCATAGGAGCTGTGGCGCATAAAGTTAAAAGTTAGCTAAAATTAACTCAACTTCACTGTCATCAAAAATGTCATACATGCCCAGGAGGCTTGACGGAAAAGGAGAAAAACATAGGTCAGGAATAACGATGACTACATGGACACAAACGTACACATACACAAAAAAAAAACAAACTAAAAAAAACAAACTTAAAAGTTCATGAAATCAACTGTATCAAGGCAAAATCATTGGTCTAGGAATCCATTTCCATTTATTTATCTCACTCTTCCCTACACAGTATATTTAAAGGATATATATAATCAGAGATTTCTAATAGCATTTAATGTTGAACTCTGCATACATTTCTAAATATGGAGACAATATTGTCAGGAGTGTATCATACTACAAGAAATGAATGACGTGCTATTTTCTTTTCTTCCAAAGGGACTTTCATCAATAAATCATGTAGGAAAAATATTCCCCAAGCCTCCACATTAGATTTAGGACAATGAAGGTCGAAGAAAAAGATGATGGACAAAAAAATGGATCTGGTGACCTCTTCTCCTTAGCCGGCCTTATCCCAAGCTCTTTTAACAAAAGGTGAAATAAATAGAATGACTCCCATTGGGATTGTGCCCTTGCAGCAAATAGAGGCTTTTACTTAGTATAACTGGCCAAAATGCCCCGCAGCAGTGATGTTTGTTATAACTGAACTAGTTTTCTACTGTAGATTCATTTTAGCCTTAGAGTAAATATCGTACAGATTTTCCTACAGTGCTATAACAGTGTACAGCCAAGATGTTATCAAATATTTTGTAGTAATGTGAACTGGTGGTTGGGAAACCGGAACAATGGTAAAGCTTTAGGGTTTTGGAAGACATGGCTACTGGTTGAGATTAGTGACAAATTGCCTCTTCTTCAGGCGACTAATCTCCCCTAAATTCCTTCACACCGGCTAAAATTTAAATCACTGGCTGGATGGCACTTGGAGTTTCCTCGTGAAGCAACTTAAGGCAACTTTGGAAAACGAAGCTTTCTAAGTACCATCCCACCGGAGATTTACATTGTAGCCGGCGGGAAGGCATTTAGGGGAGATTACTCATCCGAAGAAGAGGCTTTTGTCACTGCACGACTAATCACCCTTATGCTCAGGTCTAAGCTCACTCCATGCAGAGTTTGCGTTCTGCTCTGTATCTGGGCTGGGACTCCCTCTTTTGCATATTCAACAAACTTTGATAGAGAGATCAAGCCAATCATATCACAATTAGTGGAACCCAAGGAAATGAAAAGCACACTTTGTACTGTTTGAAGTGGGGGGGAGCTTTAAAAAGTCTAAGTCAAAGCAGAAAAAACCTTGGTGTGAGGAATGCTTCATGTAAATGACTTGTCATGTCAGCCTGATATGCAGCAACACAGTCTACTAATTAATATCCTAGAACTAAAACCCATAGACCCTACTGATAGACAAGCCCACAACCACAGATAGAAACTTTGATCATCTCCTAATTGCGCAGAACAGCATCTCTCCCTGGATCTGTAAAGTCATTATGTAAGCCGTTCACTCAGACATGAGGTCCAAACTGAGCTCTCGGCCATAATTTAGCCTTATAACGTCAATTTACAACACTTAATGCCTATTCCCTTAGGAGACATGTTATAATTCAGTTTAAAACTTGAAATCACTTCACAGCTCAGTGAGAACTGAAGATGAACTATCCAAAGAATAATGAATGCGCTCAGACTCAGAGACAAGAATATCATTATTTGGTGTCTTCTGTCTGATGTAAATCACCATATCACTCAACAAACACAAAGACCACCGGGATTTCATACCTCCAATCAAATATTTACTTTGTTTTTTCGGCCACCTTTTTAATTTCCTTTACTATTTGATCCTTTCATTTTTATTTTTCTGGTTGTGTTTTCAGGTTGGAACTTTTCATAATGTCAGACAGGGAAAAAGTGCCTATGGCTGAACCAAGATGGCTAGAGGCCAGTAATTCATCTTAGTTAACAAACCACATCTTCCATCATTCTTAGCCCCTAACTTTATGAGAATGATGGGAGGAGAACTAATTCCTTATGTGGAGGTTTCAAGTATTTGATGAGGAGACAAACTTAAAAAATTATTATTACAAATGGAGGTTATGGATTTTTTTTTTAATTGAATACACATAAACACAATGGACTTAATGGGATGTTTAATGATTTATAGTAACTTTCTTTAACCTAGGGTTTTTTTTTTTTTTTGATTGATTCACTTTGGATGTTGGAAAGAGTTCAAGAAATGTAAAAATTAAATATTAAGAGAGTCAGCTACAAGAAAAGCTGAGATGAATTTATTACGTGATTGTGTGACCTAATTTTGAAGCCAATATTGTAGACTGTCATAAGCGATACAATTTCGGCATGGACACCCAAACCATAGGATTTGCTTGGCAAGCTTAGAAGGAAGTATTATCGTATGAAATTTTGCATATTTGAAATAAATATAAATGCTCGAGAAAACTTACATTCAAGTCTAAAGCACCTAAAGATGGTTGCAAGTGTTTGACCAAAATTGTCAAAAAAGATTTAACAATGCTACCACTTCCCTACTTCTCTGTAGATGTTGAACAACCATATCAATAACTTCAAATAACAGTGACCAATGCAATATCTGGCCAATATTGAGTTATGGAAGAAACCTATTCAGTGCCGAAGTCTAGTGGGGGTCTAGGGAGTCTAATTTTATGTAGAGGTTTAAAATGCCTGGTCAATATTCCCAAACAAAATCTGGCATTGTTGACAAAGAAGTTAGTGTCAGATAAAGAGGCAACATCACAATGAAATGCCAGAAAATGGCACCTATGCGCTCCACTGCTCTTACTTTGCACCTATATGTGAGTAACGAATTAGGGGCACTTTCAGGGGTAGCAGGGGTAGCGGGGGGGGGGGGAAGCAGGGAGAGGGCTATGTAGGGTATTGGGTAGAGGTTTTTTATCATTGGGTGGTTTAGTTCTCCTTTAATGGCCATCATCCTTTAACCAATAATTGGCTGAATGTTTGTCACACAATGGTTGGTTTGGATTGGTGGCAATGGTCACTAGAGGTAGGTGGATACGGGATATATTTAAATAAGTTTTTTATTTATTTATTTATTAATAAAATCTGGCCAAAATATTTAACCAGGCATGGGGGGAAGTGGTAGTGAATTGTTGAAAGAAGTCCATTAAAAAATGGAAGTGTCCATTGAGACACCTGCAATTTGTGAAAGTATTTGTTTCTTGTACAACTCTGCACTGTTTACAGTGGGAAGAAACTTTTTCTTAATATGATTTATTTTGTAACTACCGAAATCTGTGTTTACTTGCTAATTTACAGGCACAGCCTGTTGCCATGACAATAAGCTTTATTGTAACGTTAACTAGACTCTGTGGCCATTTTAAAGACCTTAGGGGAGAAATTTGGTGCAAATAATCTCAAACCGTCAGCAAAATCAATAAAGAACCTGAGTAGCAAACTCTGTGATATAAAAATTATGGGTCGTACTCATCATTGAGAAAACCCCTGGGGATAATTCAGTTTTTGTTAATAATTTTACCCATACAGCAGATAAATAAAATGCATTGGAAGCAACTCTTTTACATGACTTGCTTTTCTATAACGGGGCATTGCAGGGGGACCCTGGAGCTCATGCCATCTTCAAGCTAAAGCTAATACAAGGTTCACTATGTGGATGGCATTGATAGGTGCAACTACCAACTACCAACTACCAGTAAATCACATACTTGGGAATTATCCCCAGTGGTTTTCTCAATGATGAGTACGACCCTTGCGCCTGTGATAAACTCTCCATTAAAAAGTCACATTGCAGTGGAGAGTTTGTTACTCGGGTTCTTTATTGATTTTGCTGACAGTTTGAGATTATTTGCACCAAATTTCTCCCCTAGGGTCTGAATGCTCAGGCTCTGGGTTAAGGGATTTTCTGTAATTTAGACCTTCATAACTTACTTCTACTAGAAAATGATTTCAACATGAAATAAACCCAATTTGACTTTCATTAAGGATTAATTATACCTTAGTTGGGATCAAATACAAGGTACTGTTTTATTATAAAATTGAAATAGAACCAATTCTAAATTATTTGATCAAAATGGACTCCATGGGAGATGACCTTCCCATTATTCAGAACTGGTTTCCGAATAACGGATTCCATACCTGTACAACATTTATAATAAAGCCAAACAGTGAGAATGATGCAGTCCCCACTCCCCCAAAACTTTGGATGCAACTGTGCCCGATTCCGCAAAATGCGCACCTGCAGTTAAATTTGTTTTGATGTGTTCATTGCCGTTGTGGTGAATGCAATGCTGCACTGGGGGAAATGATGCATTGTGGGCAACACTATGGTTTGTGCTTGTCAATGAGCCTGTATAGTAAGCAAATGGGGTCTGCTACAAGTTGTTTTGATGTGTTGTATTTAGTATTGCTTTAATTTCCTGTTGATCAGTTACCCCCCAATCTCTAAAACACACCTTCCCAAACTGTGCAGGATGCCCTCCTGATGTGTGTGTGGTAGTGGGGGTCTCAACCCAAAGGCCACTCAGGGTTCAACTTGTGAAGAATTCCTTTTTGGTGTACTAAATACACATGAAAGACTGGCTTGAAGGTAATTTAGAGGGGAATTTGAATACATATACTCTGTGAATACCTACTGTATATCTGTAGCCTTATTATAAACTGAAGGTGAGCCCTGACCACATGTTGGACCTCCAAGGCCAACTTGAACAAAAAAAAAGTCTGACAACCCTGGCTCTAAAAGGTTTAACCTTTCATCTCTATCTATCGATGACATCTCTTTTGTCTAGCCCTCTTTCTTTCTCTATATATACACAGACAGCAAACATATTCTAAACATTTGACTTGATAACATAACTGTTTCCATAGAAATAAGTGCATTGCCATGGTTTAATGAGGTGTGAGTGATATGATATTAAAATAATGTTTGCTCCATGTAATACACTTCTATATTTGCCCAGCTCAACCACAAATCTTCTGCTTACATTTTCTACATATCTGGCCATCCATGTAGACAATGAATCTCCTCTCACAAACCTGACTCTACTTCAGATAAATTATCAGCACTGTGCCCAGGTACCATGGACAGATACTTTGTTCACTTTCTCTGCATTTGAGATAAATAAACAGAAATCTCAGTCAGTTCTGCAGATACAGTTAGTTTAATGGCTATGTGGGGCCCAGCACATGCATTTTTTCACCCATTAATGATTATGTCTGTGATTAATATCCTACACACATAAGAAAAGGGCAGAGGAGTTCCTCTCTGAAAAACTGGGGCAAACACTATTTTCACTAACTATGTGTGTGGTTGTCACTGTTGAAAGCAACAGATCTTGTGAACTATAGAGTGGTGAGATGGGGGTTTGTCTTTAATCACTGCCCTGTGCTAAGTACTGTAGGGAAGAGCAGGGTCAGGCTGCTGTTTCAGGGGCACCTTCCCCCTATGGCAAAGCCCCCTCTAGGCCTAGTCCCTGCTACAATGTGCCTCCATACCACCCTCCCACCCCCCTCCTTCCCTGTAATGATCTGTTAACAAAGACCCCAGTAACATAGTAACATAGTAACATAGTAAGTTAGGCTGAAAAAAGACTCGTGTCCATCAAGTTCAACCTTTTTTTTTAAATTTTAACTGCCTAACTGCTAGTTGATCCAGAGGAAGGCAAAAAAAACATCCTAAGCCTCTCCAATTTGCCTCAGAGGGGGAACAAATTCCTTCCTGACTCCAAAAAAGGCAATGGGACCAGTCCCTGGATCAACTTGTATAATGAGCTATCTTCCATAACCCTGTATTCCCTCACTTGCTAAAAAGCCATCTAAAAGATAGCCGGGGAATACAGTAAATTGCTCTGGCGCACCTCTACGCCTCCAGTTTTCACTGGTGCCCTTTTGGGACCCCAGACTTTCTGTGGCAGAGGAAGTAAAGGACCAGAATTCGTATGGACACAAACAAAGTACCAGTAAGGATCAGGCAGAAGCTGAGTCAGATACAGGCAAAGGTCGGTTCAGGCAGCAATAATCAGAAGTCAATGAAACAGGCCAAGGGTCAAAACAGGATTCGAAAACAAACATGGGCTTGAGCACGAACTCTAGAAACAGAAGCCAGATTGGGCAAGGAGGGAACAACGGAAGGGTAAATAAAGGGCAAGGAACCAATCAGGATGAGTTTAGTCATGATGAACAGATAATGAAGAAATAGGAAATAGGACGCCCAAATATGACATCATTGCGCACTTCTGTTTTGGTGCATGTGTCCATTTTGGCGCAAGCTTCAAGTTTGATGTGTGCATCCATTTTGAAGGGACCGTCTATTTTAATGCACCCTGTCATCGTTGGTCAGCATGGAGAATGGTAAGAGAACAGGGTTGGCCTGCGGGGAGGGTTACATTCCCTAACTCTCTTGCATGCAAGTACCTATCTTTTTTTGGTGACTGGGGCAGGAGAAGGAGGTTGAGGGCAGCAGTAGCAGATTTGGGCAGGGAGCAGGTCTGGGCCAACGGGGCCTAGAGTCCCACCAGTCCAGTCCGACCCTGTGAAAGAGATTGTAGGCAAGTAAATCTGCCTTTCACACCCAACAAAAGGGCACAGAATGAGCACAATGAAAGGTAACCTACACAGGCAAATTGCAAGGAGATATTTTTTTTTCTTTCCATGAACAAAATACAGAGTGGTAAATGTGAAGCTTTTCTTCCCACCACTTCTTTTGCAGTGCATTCCTCTTCAACATTTTAATACCGAGCCTTAGTTTAGGATTGATCTTTAACCAGTGAAAAATAGAGATAACCAAACCAAGAAACCAAGAACATCCACAAAACTGTTCTGGCCCAATTTCTTCTGGGAAAACAGTATTTCTTTTATGGAACCTTATCCACAGAATGTGACTAGGCTACACAGTCAAGTTGGCTTTTCCCAATGTATGGAATAGGAAACCACAAAACAGTATAAAGATAATAACAACACCATTGAATTTTCTTTGTAAACATGTCCAATGGTTGAATTCCCAATGTCATTAAATATGTGCAGAGCAGGGTGCAAAGTGCAAGGAACATGATTAATTAAGTGCTGCATGTGTTTGTCAGTGCTTTATTCGTGAGGGGCAGAGGAGGCATGTCAATGTTCCCCTCCCACCTTCTACCTGTCACCTAACTATGTATCTTCATGGCAGGTGGAATGGTCAGGGCAGGAGGGTCAGGTCTGCCCCATTCCTGTTGGAACTGTGCTCTGCACCTTGTGTCCTTGGACGGAAGTTCTGTTTTGAGGATTAATAAATGGTGCACTTTTGTGACCCATAGTGCCTTGTAGGGGTCTAGATAATTGGCCCCTTTTATTAGTTCTTTCTCAAAACAAGATACATCCAAGTCAACGTAGTCTACAATGGCATCACTTCTGGTGCATCTGTTGAGTGTGTTGGTGCAATCAACAAAGGGGAATTTGGAAGTAACACCTCATCAAGGAGCTCATGGGGTCCCTTCTGTCCTGTAGGCTGATCAAATATACTGGTTCAAGGACCTTTGTGAACAATATTTATACATGGACAGCTTTGTTGTCAGTTTTGTGCTATGCACTGGCCGCACATCCATAAATGTTATAAAAAAGAGCCTTTTCAAATCTCATACTTGAGATATATGGTGGAATGCCAAAAACTAAGTCACAACAAATTGTACAACAGAATAGATGAGTGCAACTATAAAGTACTGCTAAATCATATATAACTGATACAACTACACAACAGGTACATAAAAGCCCAGAACCTGCATAAAAAACCCATTCAAGGGTCTGAAAGAATAACACCCTCAAAACCAGAGCCAACAGAAAGACCCGTGCCAATATGCTGGCTGGAATAATCCTTTACTTTCCTGTTTTATCTTAGATTAAACCCTCCTCATTTGGCATCAGTTAAGAACATAAGTCACACCACAAAGGCATTTAAGAAATATAAAAGGGGGAAGAAATCATACAGTATGTGAACTTGCTGATCCCTCGTTTCCAATAAAGAAGGAAGCTGTTCCATGCGCTGTAATAATGAGACAATTGATATAAAACAAAGACTTGTGGGATAAGGGGGCAATCTACTGAAAGCCATTTCTGTTCCTTCTATAACTATAGAGACTGATGCTGATGTCAAGCTCAAGAGATCTAAAGAGTTAATGCATGAGTTTGAAGCTTTGGACAAATCCATTATCAAGGAAATAAGGAGAACATTGCTAGGATCTAATGCTAATTGTTTCGCACATAATGGGCATATTGATATTTAATGCTGTTCATATTAAACCAACAAAGCAGTAAAGGAGAAGCAGTTCTTAGGGCATCAATGCTCTTTCTCAGCAGAATAAGTTGCGACTGTGGAGAGAATGTTAATGGAGCAGTCACAGAATATTCCTGACAGTTCAGATCAAACCCCACAACAAAGACTTCTTTGGGCTGAAGACAGAGCTCAGTAGAGTGTTCATTGTCTCCCAGACCCCGGCACATTAAGCAGATCAGCAGGAATGTGCGATGCACGAGGCACAGTTGTAGAAAAATTACAGTAGGACAAACTCATGCTCTTCTTCTATAAATCAGATGGGAACATGTATATATTGCCACTCACCAGAGGGAATGAGGCTCAGTACTGAATGTCCAGCTTGGCAGGGAAGTGAAGGCAAGATGCTCCAGTGCCGTGTTTCATAGCAATCCCAAGAAGAAATATTCACAGGCTCCCAATGCTGAATGATACACTCTCAGCTTGCACGCTCCAGCATCATACATCACAAGGGGTGGCCATGCAGCAGGCTTGGCGTGCACACACACACTCACATGCACACCCCCATGCACACCCCCATGCACACACACACTCTCACACACTCTCACACACACACTCTCACACACACACTCTCACACACACACTCTCACACACACACACTCTCTTTAGAACAGATCAGCACCAGGGACAGTGACAGTAATTGGAGCTCAGGATGTACAGACACACATCAACACAACTCACACACCCACCTGCACTTCTGCCTCTAGTCTCTAATCACTGCACCTTCCTAAGGTGGAACAGGTCTAATTACCTCTAATGCATGCCCCCCCCCCTTCATGTGTGTGTGTGTGCATATACTATAGTGCAGATAGATAGATGATAGATAGATAGATAGATAGATAGATAGATAGATAGATAATAGATAGATAGATGATAGATGATAGATAGATAGATAGATAGATAGATGATAGATAGATAGATAGATAGATAGATAGATGATAGATAGATAGATAGATAGAGATATAGATAGATAGATAGAGATAGAGATATAGATAGATAGATAGATAGATGATAGATAGATAGATAGATAGACAAATAGATAGATGATAGATAGATAGATGATAGATAGATAGATGATAGATAGATAGATAGATAGATAGGTAGATAGATAGATAGATAGATAGACAAATAGATAGATGATAGATAGATAAATATATAGATATATAGATAAATAAATAGATAGATAATACATAGTGTATTCCTCTATGTATTATCTATCTATCTATTATCTATCTAGGTATCTATCTATCTATCTATCTATCTATCTGTCTATATATCTATCTATCTGTCTATCTATCTATCTATCTATCTAAGATCGACAGACAGACAGAAAGAAACACAGATAGATGATAGATAGCTGATAGATAGATGATGAGAAATAGAGAAATACAGAGAAAGAAAGACAGAGATAATAAAATAGAGAAGTAGAGAGAAATAGAGATAGATAGATAGATGATAAGAAATAGAGAAAGATATATATTGATAGAGAGAGATAGATGATAGAGAAATAAAAAAAAGAGATAGAGAGATGAAATGATAGATAAATAGAGAGGAATATAGATAGATAGATAGATATATGACACAGTGAAATAAAGATACATATATATTTATATATATTTATCTATATTTATAGATAAATAGATAATAGATTGATATAATGATAGAGAAATAAAGATAGATAAATTATAGATAGATGTTAGATAAATAGATTAATGAGCTATAGAGATAAAAAAATAGAGAGAAATATAGATAGACAGACAGAAAGACAGACAGACAGACAGACAGATAGATAGAGGATATAGAGATAAAAAGATAGAGAAATAGAGAGGAATATAGATATAAATAAATTGATAGAAAAATAGATGATCGATAGATAGATTATAGATGATAGATACAATAGATAGATAGACAGACAGACTTTTAGATAGATGGAGACCGACAGATGGACAGATAGATAAAATAAATAAATAGATAGATAGATAGATAACTAGAGAAGAAGATACATAGACAGATGATAGATTATATATTAATGGATTGATAATAAATGGATATATATATATATATACAGACTCACAGATAGAAGGATAGAGACAGACAGACAGTGCCCCATCTTGTCCACTTCCTTTTTACTGTAATCATAATTCTACCTCAATTTTCCCATCCACAGGATCTGAAATTCCTTTGTTCTCTCTTATTGAAACCCCTGTTTCCTGATCAATGTTTACGAAAGAAAAGCACAGGCACATTCAAATGAAATATCATCACGTTATCCATTTATATGTAGAATTATGATTACAGTAAAATGGAAGTGGACAAGATGGGGCACTGTCTGTCTGTCTCTATCCTTCTATCTGTGAGTCTGTATATATATATATATATATATATATATACATGTATCAATCGATTAATATAGCATCAATCATCTGTCTATGTATCTTCTTCTCTAGTTATCTATCATCTATTTATTTTATCTATCTGTCCATCTGTCGGTCTCTATCTATCTATAAGTCTGTCTGTCTATCTATCTATTGTATCTATCTATCATCTATAATCTATCTATTTATCTATCATCTATTTTTCTATCAATTTATTTATATCTATATTTCTTTTTGTCTGTAAAGCAATCATTTGTGATCCGTGTGTCAGGAGAAGCACAGAGATCCGTGTATCAGGTGGATTCTGAGCAGCTGTAAGTTCTCACTAACTGGGTCTGTAATGAATGAGGGATCTGGGGACTTATAATAAGGGCCTTGCAGCGGCCCCAGTAGTCATTTAATTGCTGGTTTTGTATTTATTCAGGCCAACCTCTTAAGATGCAGAATTAACTGTGTTTAAATGGGAATGGCTTCTAATTCCGCTCAGGAAGGAAAAGCCTTATGTTCCTACTCTTGCTGCATATTAAATTGTTATTTTCCAATCTGAGGATTAAGCTGCGAGACTGTATTTAATGCCTCAGCCTGAAACTCATCAAACCACTGTGTAGGGATTGTATAAAGCTTGTAATTGGATAGCGTTTGCTCCTGTTTGAATGGCGTCATACGTGCTTTCGCTGTGGTCGAAATGCTATAGCCGAACAAAGGTGGGACGAGTAACCGGATTATTCTGCGTGTACCCCATATACCGCTGGATTAAAGGGAATCCAACATGGAGAGTGAAATGTCAGTGACTGGGCAGTTGGGGAATGTCTTCTTACTTATGTTCTGCATCAGAAGAAGTGCAGGTTTCCTATAGACTTTATGATGTCTTCGACTGAAGGGAGCCTGGGCAGCTTCATAGATAGGCTTTACAGGACAATTACTCAAGTTCTTCAACTAAACTCCTTTCAGCTCTGATAAACTCAATTAAAGGGTTTGTTCACCTTTACATTATGGGGCGGATTTATCAAGGGTTGAATTGAAAATTCTAATTTTTAAATTCAAATTCCGAGTTATTTTTTAGTGCACTAGGGAACAGACAAAAATTCGATTCGAGTTTTAAAAAAATTGTTCAACTAAAGCAATTTTCTCATGTACTGTCTCTTTAAAAATTCAAATGCTACCATTCATCATCTACAACCTGCCGAATTGCTGTTTTAGCCTGTGGGCGACCTCCTAGACCCTATATGGAGAGGGATATTCTGTCGTTTATGGTTTTCGGCAGCCGAATTTTCGCTGGCGTTTCGCCCATCACTAAAGCCTGTTTGTGGGATCTGTGGGTGCTTGGTCGTATATCTCCACCTGTAGGTCTGGGGCATGAGTACCCAGGCCCCGCATATTACTGGTGAAATACTAATGTTTCTAGGTTTTTACACTGAGATTTTTTTTCCTATAAATATAATCAACACTTTCCTCAGTTGGGCTGATGGGTAAAATTATTGTGAGAGAGCTGAAGATAACCGAAACATCTTTTTCATGAACAAATGTAGCCCTTTCCTTTGCACCATTAGAAGTGCACCAAACCCTATGACCGATACCTGCTCTATCAATATACACATCAATATACACTCGTCCTTATTTTAGGCTTTGGATGCATTATCGTTTCATTGACGTACATTTCCATCTGCAACATGAGAAATATACCAAGGGGTTAATGAAGTCGGGTCATCTAATAAATACATCTCGCTAAGCAAGGGATGGATTGATTGCCGTTGGAACCCATACAGTGAACGTTATCATGGGACGGGAATTAGGCTCTCCTGGCTGCAAAATCAGGAAAAGAAAAATAGAACAAGGCGAGTACATCACATTCATCAAAGTACAAATTCCTAATTACCTGCGAGGGATTTTTGTTTCTGCACTTGTGAGACTGGGGTTTAGGAAAGAACAATATCAGCCAGAGATGTGCGGAGCAATTACATCTGGCATCAAACGGAGAACAATAAATCTACTTTTCCATGTGCTTTTACATGTGCTCAGCATCCTATATTTCTGCATTGCACAGGTTCAGTAGGGAAATAGAAACAAGCCCGGTAGGAATAGTGGTTCCCCCCTGGGATTCATAGTTATTGTAGTTTACACCAATCAAGACTAGTGATGGGCGAATTTATTTGCCTAGCTCGAATTCGCGGCAAATTCCTGCGATTCACCGCCGGCGAATAAATTCGCAAAATAACCGTGAAAATTCGCCGACATCAATTTCCAATTTTCACGAATTTTTCGTGAAAACGTTCGAAATTCACGGATTTATAGTGAAAAAGTTCGAAATGCACGAATTTATAGTGAAAACGGTCGAAATTCCCGACTTTATAGTGAAAATGTTCGAAATTCACGAATTTATAGTGAGAACGTTTGAGTTTCATGAATTTTGTGAAATAGTTAAAAATTCACAAATTTATAGTGAAATTGCTTGAAATTCACGAATTTATAGTGAACTAGTTCAAATTCACGATTTTTTCATGAAAACTAGTAAATTTCACGTTTTTTTGCGAAAACTGTAAAATTTCACGAATTTTTGGTGAATTTTCCGATTTTGACATTTTCACAAATTTTCCCCCATTTCGTGAATTTCTCGGAAAATTCACGAAAAATTTGGCGAAATGCCCCAGATTCGCCCATCACTAATCAAGACTAGAGAGGTCCTTTGTGAATTTTGTTGAGCACTGTGTACTTGACATGTACACGGGTCAGTTCTATGCTACCCCCGATGCATAGTTCCCTATCTGCTCTTCCACTTATGTCCATGGTCAACCACCTCTTTCATTTCACACTGCAAAAAAAACCCTTCCTACTGAAAAGGATTCTGTCATGATGTGTCTGGTATAGTTTTTATAATACTGTGTGCATTTCAAGTTATTCATTGTATCATTTAAAATGTTATTCCTGAACCAATAATTCTATTTTTGAGTTGTAAAATTGGTGTGTAGGCGCCATCTCAGTGCATTGTGCTTTCAGAAAGAGCCAGCACTTCACAACGGAAATGCTTTCAGATGATAAGGTAGCTCTTATTATATTCACTCATGTCATCATATATATATATATTACATCTGATACATGATTGTATATCACTTTAAGCTAAATCTTTCTCTCTCAGCAAAAACCATAATTCTATGTCAGTATGACTTTTAAGGATAGCACCTAAGATCTCAACAAGCACCCAATGTTTGGTTATCCCCCTATTCAAGGGTATTCTCATTTACACAGAACTAGGTGACTGGTCAATCAGTACCTACTGTTATTGAAACCTAATATTCTCTTCTGATAAGTTCTCATTGGAAACCACCATAATCCAT
Source organism: Xenopus borealis (assembly GCA_024363595.1). Taxonomy (NCBI): domain Eukaryota; kingdom Metazoa; phylum Chordata; class Amphibia; order Anura; family Pipidae; genus Xenopus; species Xenopus borealis. The sequence continues at coordinate 158,517,556 of CM044434.1, forward strand.
CTTAAAATATAATCATTAACTAATTATAGATATTTTTTAATAAATAAAGGGTCTGTTCACCTATATGGTAGAACAGAACAAATAAGACTCCTGATCTGCATCTGTTCTCTTGCATGCAATTGCCTTCCTGCAGCTGACAATTCGTTTTGTACTTGAAGGTTTGACCTTAACACAGATAAGCTGTTGTTTCTGCTACTCAATGTTTCTGAAGGAGTTGTGACTTGGGTTAGCCAGACTTGGATTTTTTTACTATTGTATGCTGTTCTCATATCTACCACAAGGTGGGTCATGAGAGCATTTTTAGCACTGCAGGTGTCAGGGAGCTGTTATCCGGTCACCTTCCAGTTGTCCTGCTGATGGGCTACTTGGGGGTGACTGAAGTTTACCAGAGCGCATGTGTCATGTGGCTGAGGGCACCTGAGAAACTAACAACATGCCTACCATCATGTCAGATTTCACATGGCTGAGGGGTCCTGGGAAAACATATTTTAGTGCAGGATTCTGCTGGAGGAGCACTATTAAGTGATACATTTTGTAAAAAACATGTTTACCCATGAAATAATCCCTTTAATCAATAAGAACACAGGTACAGTAACTGTAGTGGGGCCACCAGAAGCGATGTGGTCATCTTGTCTCCATGACTTTCCACTAAGCATCTTGGTCTAGTGGGATGGTGGTACTGGTTATTGTCTGTATAAGATATGCAAAGAACTGATCGAATCATGCCAGCAGCTTAAGCATCTACCCCAATGTAAAAATACTGCATGAGCTAGTGCCCTGTCAAGAAAGGGGTAAAAGGAGGAGTTTTAGGGTGGATTTTGCCAGTTTTGCCAATTTTGTAGACTTTACTGGTTCATTTAGCTCAATAGTGCAATTGCATTTTAATGAATGGTGTATCTCTCCAACATGTTCTTCTAAATGCAACATTAAAGTCTGCCCCATCTGTTCCCCAAGACGTGCTCCCCGCACCTCACTGAGCTGCAGGATTGGGAGGCGCAGATTGGTTCCGTTAAAAGCCTGAATACACCGGACTCCACTCCACCAGCAGATTTATTGTCAAGGGAAGGGGGTTTAACCAATTATAACATTTCATTTGACGTGACCATTTATTATATTGACAATGAATGCCCCCCACAGATGGATTTCAGCCATCTCAGTACAAAGAAAATAAAGACCACCGCAATCCAGAGGCACCATCAGCACTGAGGTCATTCCCACTTGCATCGCCTGTTATAGAAAGATCTGTTCCTAGTGCTCATTGCACCCTGGGAAAATAGATTGTAGAAAGGAAAAAGCTGAAGCAAGGTGAAAGGTCTCCAGTGAGAAGGAATATAATGACACCTATATGGAATCTGACATTGCAATGAATGGAAATCAAGGCGAAATGAAGATTAAATCAGGACCAAGTAGAATTTTCTTTTTTTTTTTTTGCTGTCCTGGAAAAAAACTGTACTTGGTAACGACCTTCATGGTGCAAAAAGCTTAAATATCTCATTAACGAAGGCATTAAACCTCTGCAGCTGATGAACATGTACTGATAGGGGACAGGCAATTAGAAAACATGAAAGGTGTGGAAATGAAATAAAAGAGTATTGATGTATTTGACGTAAGAGGGATTGCGGGGATGAGACAGTTGGGAAAAGTCACAGTTGAAAATGGGTACTGAGGTGGCCCTGATATTGTTGTCAGCTGTGATACTTGTGAACACCTACCCAGGCTTCTCTAAGGGTTGGTTACTTTAGGGCTTGACCTTGGACTATTGTAATGAGGCCTACGTCAACCTCAGGCCTCTGGCAGATCCACCTCCTCCTATGATATATACATTAGGAAACCAGAAAATAATTTAAACCCCCTGGTCATATGGGAAATATTGCCCTCCCTCAGGGCACCAGATTAAGTGATGAACCAGGGCTTCCTGGACAGTAAAGAAAAATGAGCCCTATGGGTCCCCAATAAACTTACATATATTGTATGGACAGTGTCGGCTTGGGGTCCAACAGGGCCAGCTCAAGGGCTCCTCTTCCCCAGCGACCCCCCTAGTAGTCAGCTTCTCCCAATGATGTCCTTGCCCCCATGGGTACATTTTAATTCTTGCAGGGAGCTGAGGAAATGCCCACAGTTTCTGTTCAGGAGTGGGTCTGGGCCAGAAGCCTTCCAGTTTTTTTCCCAGTATCCCATTGACCCAGTCTGACACTATGTACAGAGCTAGTACTGGGGTAGTTCAGTTGTGGTTCATCACAGTCCTGCAATGGCCCCAAGTAGTAGAATCTAAAATGTTTGTTGTCAGTAGCAGCCTAGAAACCAGCTGAAGACCAGGGCTGCAGGAAGTAGCAGAGCAAACTGGGAGCCAGAAAAAGGAAGTAGGAACTGAAAAGCCAAGATCAAAAGAGAGAACGTTCCAGTAATAAGAGCATTAAATATGTGCCTAGGGTTTTTATATCCACTGTCCGATTGGAAAATGTATGCCCAGTTTTCAAAAGTCTGAAAACCGAGCAAGTCTGTCCCCTATGGCTGCAAGGTATAAGTTTCAAAACCAGCCAATGTCGGCTACAAAAGCAGTCCTGAACTATCAAGGAGGCACTTCAAAAGTAGCCCACAACAAGCAGAATATGTGCAGTGAAAACAAGTCTAAGAAATAAATGAATATATGTGAAAATACTCCTTTTTCACATTTTCACTGTTATACAAATTTTTACATGAGGCAAAACAGGACAAATTTGCATTTCACCAGGGGTATAACTACAGAGGGGGGCCCAGGAGGTATAGGGGCCCCATGAGGCCCTAATACACATACAATTTTAGTAAATGTTGGTAAAACCAACCAATTTGAAAATCCAGACAGGCAGTTTTCTGTCCTGGTGTAAACACTAGAAGGCTGTGTCTGGATACAGAAAGATCCTGTAAAGAGTCCTGACTCCATACAATACAGGTTTGAGCCCTGTCATCCAGAATGTTTGGGACCTGGAGTTTTCCGGAAAATGGATCTTTCCATAATTTGGATCTTCATACCTTAAGTCTACTAGAAAATCATATAAACATTAAATAAACCCAATAGGCTGATTTTGCTTCCAATAAGGATTAATTATATCTTAGTTGGGATCAAGTACAAGCTACTGTTTTATTATTACTGAGAATTTCTTTTTAAAAAAATAGCTTATTTGGAAAGTGTTAGCAAGCCCCGCTGGCAGCTTGATTTTCCCTTAACCGCATGGGGTTTTCATTTAATAATTTTGGAGAATTCATGATGATTTACTGTTTATGTGCCTGAGGCATCAGCTGGACAAAATAAATGACAGGCCACGTGCAAGTGGTTTTTAAACAGTAGGTTGTGACGGGTTTATGGTAATGAAGAAATGCCTCATCATAAAAGTGCATATTAAATATAGGATTAGTTCATGAATGATATGAGGCTATTTTCAGCTCATTGAGAGGGGTTCTATTTTACGTTAATGAATGCTGTTCCCCAAATATACAGCGTTCTTGCCCAGCGGTTTCTATTTTTCTTTTTATAGGCACAATATGGCCTTCATTAAATATAAAAAAGCTTCCCTTATTTCCTATGGGATACGCGTTTTCATTGCAAAAATAGCCCAGGACAAATGTGCTCCCAACGCGGAGGAATTGCTGATAACAAAGGTGAACAAAGACTTCCCATTCCGTATGCAAAGCAAATATTGTATTGTTTCCATGGAAATTAATGAAGACAAATTATTGGCCTGTATTTTGATCTGTGTAGTAAAGAGACGGGGAGGAAAAAAGAGGATATTAAAGGAAGCCTACAAAACATATGCATCAGCGGCAACAATGCAGGCCCAACGCAATAACGTGTCTAGAGGAAAACAGATTATATCTTCATATTGTACATTTTTAAATATAATTTCTGGCCGAGGACAAGAAAGGACCAGATCATTAGCAATGATTGGTCCCTTATTCAGTCTATTACTGTACATATGTGGGTGTCAGAATATGCTTGAACTTAATTTCTCATTATATTTCCAACACTGGCTGAAAGATAGATGAATGACTGCCAGGAGCTCAGGCAACAGAGAGAGAGAGTTCAACGGCCCTTGGGCAGCGCTTGAGACTTACTCAGCCAAGGTAGCCTTGGTCTGTGCCAATTGTCTGGTGCAAAATTGTGTGTTGATTTCTAGATGGGAAATTTCTCTTGAATTCTGGGGAAAAGAAGCTCTATTAAAGGGTAAATATTGATAGAACATGCAGGCCATCTAGGTGCCACCTTTCTGTTTGCCCAAATCCAGGTAGAGGACATCAAGGGGAGGCAAAAATGGTGCCGTAGGGCCAAGACTTGTGACGTGGTGATCAGGAATTGGCTGATTGCCGTGCCATTTACTTTAATGTCCTGTCCGGATTTCCCCTTTTGTAAACAGTCAAAAACTAGCTGTCCAGATGAAAACAGGACTGGTGGCAACTCTAGGGCCATCCCTGCATGAGAAGGTTAACATGGCATGTGCAAAAAGAAAGTAAGTGGTGCTAAATGCCTACATTGATAAAAGAGTAGAGGAACCACACCAAACAGGTTAAAAATGGGTAAAGGGAGGGACCAGCGGTCTACCTCAATCTAGGGTAAGTTCTATCAATTCAAAATAGAAGACAAAGGATCGGCCAAAAATAAAAGCAAAAGAAAACTAAAAGTACAAAATTATTTATTACGACATAAGGAGACTAACACGTTTCATGCCTATTGGGGGATTTACTCATAGGCTGTTACTCCCCAGCATTTACCAGGTCACATATGTCAGGAAGGTTAGCATTATTATAAATATTTTCATATATGTTTTGGTTTCCTCTCTATTTGCTAGCTTACATACACTCAGCACATTTACAGAACTGTTTCTTCTTGAGTAAAGTTGACAAAAAGCCACCCCAGTTGGCAGCAGTCCTGTGGTGCCTCTGTCCATGTCCCAATGCCACATTCTCCCTTATTGTCTCCTCAGCCATCATGCAAAACTACTCTCATCATCCTATCAGAGATTAGAGTTTGTCAGAGGGTTGACTACATCAATTAAAAGGTAAAACCAATACCATGTTTGGAAGGATAGACTGGGAATAAAGGACAATTTGGGGGCTTATATGGAAGGAGGACATAGGAAGTGGAAATCAGGAGGAGGGGACAATAGAGTGCGGTGGAACATGGTGGAACAGGAAGTATAATTTCCCTTCTTTAGAGAACCAGGAAATGACCAGCCCCTTCTTTAGTTAGGTTGACTCTAATCTGAGCTATTTCCAAAAGCAAGAAGGATCAGAAGGCGCACACCCAAGTGAGAAAACATGAGGTGCAAGCTCACAGGGACTCTCCAACAGTCACCAGAGCAAAATAGACATCCACAAAAAATGAGGTTTGCACACTCCAGAAAAAATAAGTACATTTTATTCCATATAAGAATTAGAATATTGACCCAACATGTTTCAACCAATAAAGGTCTTCATCAGGGCACAAATACAGAAACTATAATACAGAAAAAAAGAAAAGAGAAAGAAAGAAAGCCTACCTTATCTTGTTCTTTTTTCTGTATTATATTTTCTATATTTTACCCCTGATGAAGACCTTTATTGGTTGAAACGCATCTTTACGAGTATTTACGTATATAGGAACGGTAATCCAGACACCTGACCTACTTTATTTATACAGATCATCAACCCTTTTTGTTTTCATTTAAATCAATGTTGTGCCATGTCAAACACAAGTTTGTTCCATTCTTACATGTTTTAGCACAAAGCATGTTCCCTTTTTTTTTATTTTTCATAAAAAATGTTATAGGAAGAGAGAAATAAGAAGTATATCTGATTTAGCCATGAAACTGGAACTATCATTTCATTCCTCTCAGTCGCTACTCATTTGCTGCAGTGATCGTGACTGTGTCTAAGTGAAATATTAAATAAAAAGAAAAGATCCTGCCTCTGCAAGATACAGCTGCCAATTCCTAGAGGGCGACTGTCTGTTGAGGTTCTGAATCTTTTTACGTGACTATTTAGAAATTTCAATAACTTATTAAAACAGCCCACTCATGGGTATAGTAAAATGTGTGTGTGTGTTGGGGGTGAAAGTGCTACCATTAAATGTAGAAAGGATGACACCTGAAATCTTTGCTTCTAGTTTGAAAGATGAGAGCTTTCCAATAATGGCATAAGTGCACTACTGAAAGCCAATGAAGCGAAATGAATAATACATGGATAAAAGTCGCGCTTTAAACCTGCCTGAATGAAACATTTTGAAGAAATATTTTAAAGGTGAAGGAAAGATAAAATTATTGGGGTGTTTTTAGACACCCCCTGGTGATACATGTTGCTTGCTTTTTACCCTAGGTTGACACTTCTCTTCTTTAAAAACATTCCTGCCTGATCTACTGGCTCTGCCATGTTCTTTCAGTCTTCACAGCATCTTCTGTTGAGTTTGGGCAAGAGCATGCCAAGTTGTTAGACACTTGGTGCAGTCACTACCTTTTCCTAAAATGTCTACTGATCATGCAGCCTTCTAGAGGGGACACCTGGGAAGAAGAACAGAGATGGCATTGCTCAGTGCACAGTAGTCTGGGCTGGCAGGTGGATATCCTGGGACAAAAGTTGGAGACAACTTGGAGACAACTTGGTGCCACCCTTTTAGGGATGGGCGAATATTTTTGCCTTGTTTCACAGTGGAAATTAAGCCCATAGACTTTAATGGGCATCAGTGAATTTTCGCCATCGGCAAATTTTTGGCGAAGCGAAATAGATCAAATTCGCCCATCCCTACACCCCAATAATTTTACCCTTCCTTCTTGTCAATCTGTATAGATTGGGCCAAATCATTGCTCCAAATGCATATACATTCGATTAAGAGAGGAACTTCCATTTCCATAAATATGCACTTAGTTATTGTGAAAGTTTGACAATTATTGTTATAGGAGATATAAATGGTTTGTTATTGTTTCCTCAACCTAAGATTCTTCTTACAGCAACTGATTCAAATGTAGTGATGGGCGAATCTCCCGCGATTCGCTTCGACTAGAGATTCTCGAATTTCTAGAGAAATTTGCGAATCGGCGGAAAATTCGCGAAACGAGTCGCGGGACGATTTTGTCGCGCGTCGCATCAACTTTGTCGCGCGTCGCGTCAACTTTGACGCGTCGCGACGTTTTCAACGCGCGTCGCATCGTTTTCGGCGCGCGTCGCGTCGTTTTTGTCGCGTCACGTCAAAAATGACGCGCGACTGACGCGCGACTCGTTTTTCGGTGAAATTTCGCTGGTGATTCGCCAGCGGCGAATCGCGGGAATTCGCCGCGAATTCGACCTAGGCGAATAAATTCGCCCATCACTATTCAAATGCACTGCTTAGAAGTTGGGCAGTTCAAATTGCTGACTAATACTGGAATCAGCCAATTAGAGCAGGTATAATCTATCAGTGACTCAAAGCATGGATATATTAGCTGCAGCCAGGAACAATGTTAGGTTGAGGAATAAAAAGGTGGTACATTCTATTTTTTTCATGCTTGTAAACCACTGAGAAGGCGGGGCTATGACTGACACCATTTTTTCACATACATATATGTGTATTTATATTCACTGTGTTGTATGATGGGGGTTTACCTGAAGAAGGCTCTAACATTAGTCGAAACGTTGCCAGATATGCAATGAGTCATAGAACTATAGGACTTGTTTAAATTCTTCAGTGTAAGACACAAGCACATTGGAGTAGTGGTAGGATCCAATAACTGTGACTTTCTGCCAACCATGATGATGATGATGATAATGATAAAACATGATTCTCATGAAGTGAGAAAGCTTCTATAAAGTTTCTACTCTATACAAAGAACCGTGACTATTATAAACAAATGGTATAGTTTAAGAAGTACTGAGAAGTACAGGATTATACTCCTGACTAATGCTGCCATCACTACATACTCTGTCTAATACTGTTTGTGTGTTATTTGCTTACACAGCTTCTTTAATAGCCTTATATTTAATAGCAGGAGGTTCATTGTTCCTTACATCTGATCTACACTATTCTGATGCTATGCTGGAGGTCAGCAGGCAGTTATGTGAATATTTGTTAGCAAATGACGCCATCATCAACCCACATTTGCTTTTTCTAAACAACCATTCCAAAAATTGTTTGCGATTCTACTGCTGATTAGACTTGATATTGCTTTTATTTGTCTGATCTTGGGTCAACTTCTCCCTGGAGGCTTCTGGGGATGAAATGATAGAGCTGAAAGGTACTGAGCAAACACAAGCCATTCCGATTATTTATTTTTCAAAGTGACAGTGTGAGCCAGGAAAGGTTATTCCACTGTATTTCTTCCAAAAGCAAGCACTAAAACTGATTTTGTGTGAATAAGTGCAAAGTCCCAGCTGTCTGAAATAATTTAGTTGGATTTATAGCCCCCCAGAGTTGAATTTTATGTATGTGTTTTGTTTTTACTGCCATTAAAATGCTGGTGTTAGAATGGGTTGGCACAATTGTATGACATCCAAAGAAGCTAAAAACAGACTAAAAACATTTCATTATAGGTCTTTGCTTCCAACAGGAATCCTGACAGAATCAAAAATCTAGAATGGTTGTCAATCAAGATCAAGGCTGTCTTAAACATCTTAAACGTTCTGTTTTTTATATATGTATAGGCATAATAGCCCTGGAGGTTATATTGCTCCCCCTGCCCCTCATTGATCTGCTAACCTGTCATATAGTGAACTGTTAGTGGCATGCTTTTTATGTAATCATAAACATAAACATCATAGTCAGAGGTTTATTAATTGTGGGATATAGTTACATAGTTAAGTTGGGTTGACATAAATCAATCAAGTTCAACCCTCCAAATGAAACCCAGCATCCATACACACCCAGTGACCCCGCTATACACTCACATCTATACTTATACATTAAGGGGCAAATTTACTATCCCTCGAATTTTTTTGAAATTCGAAAAGCATTCGACTATCGAATGCTTATCAAATAGTTTTAGGCTATTTTTTCCTCGATATTCAATTTCTCGATGAAATCGTACGATCGAATACCGATCGTTGATTTCACAAAAATTCATAAAATTTCCTTCGAGGGCTCGAAAAATTTGTACGATTTGAACGATCGAGGCATTCGATCGTATGAATGGCATTCGAGCAGGTGTTTGAAAAAGAAGCCTATGGGGGGATTTCCATAGGCTTCTATTGCAATTCGGTAGGTTCAATCTGGCGAAGTAGGCAGTCGAATAAAATTTTTAAAGTCCTTCGATCATCGAATGGTTGAATGATTGAATATTCAATCATTCGATACGCTCAAATTTTGAGTATTCAATGAACAAAGTGGCCAAATTTGCATATTTGAATATCCGAAAAAATCATACGATCGGAATTCGATCGGAATTCGATCGGAATTCGATCGAACTTCGATCTATTCACGTGAATTTTGTAAATTTGCCCCTAACTGTAGATTTTAGTATCACAATACCCTGGGATATTCTGCTTGTCTAAGAAATCATCCGAGCCCCTCTGAAAGGCATTAAAAGAATCAGCCATCACAACATCATCTGGTAGTTCACTCCCCAATCTCACTGTCTTCACAGAGTCTCACTGCACTCTCTCCAGCTCATTTAAATCCTTAAGGACTGGAGTCCAAAACTGCACTGCATACTCCAGATGAGGCCTAATATAATTATGTTTTCATCCCTTGAGTTTATGCCCTTTTTTATGTAGGACAGAACTTTATTTGCTTTAGTAGCTACAGACACTGCCCAGAATTAGACAACTTGTTATCTATAAAAACCCCAAGATCCTTCTCACTTTAGGAAACTCCCAACACACTGCCATTTAGTGTATAACTTGCATTTATATTATTTGTGCCAAAATACATAACCTGCATTTATCAACATTAAACCTTATTTTCTGCCCAGATTTCCAATTTAGTCAAGTCTCTCTGGATCCTGCATGGGATTCTTTCTACCTTCTTGGTTATTCCCAGCAATCATGGGAGGAGAAGAAGATTCAGTATTTACTCCGATTCTGGTGAAAGCCTCTGCATAAGGAACATCTCGTTATCTACAAATCTGAGGAACGGGAAGATGTGACAGAGAGAGTTTGAGTATATTATACATAGCGATCCCCTTGACGTTTTTGGCATCTGCACATGCTAAGTAGGAAGATATACTGTACAGTAGACATTCATCTATATTTGACATGTTGTCAATCTTTCTGGCAGTAAACAATATTCAGCAGGGCCTTCTTTGCCTCTTGAATCACTCAGTGGAATATGCTGACACTATAAATACTAAACTCCAATATAAAATCATGCCGCTTATGTGAATCACCAATAATATTACCTTGAAACTATGACCTCAAGTCATATTCTGCTCAAGCTTTCAACTCCGTAAAACATACAATACCTTTGTGGGACTTCATTAATGTTTCATCAGATGCTAGAAATTAAGAACTATGTGCAAATCTGCAAATTTACAGTTCATGCACAATAGATCGCTTGGGCACTACCAAGTAATTTAGGAGCTGTTTAACAGGACATTACTTTATAAATGGAGACATTTGGCAAACTGATTTCCTAATCTCCATCTGTCTGCTCTTCTAAGATTCTAGAGTTCAGATGAACATTACCCCATGGGCACTTTGCAGAATATCCCTTGCTCTAACAAAGTTGCTCTCATTCATTTCATCCTTCTATTTTTTGTTTATTGACATCAGGGTCTTACAAAAGGCTAAGCATCGCCTCAGGTTTTCTTTTATAACAAATGAAGATGTAGGAGAGCAGCCCAGGACAATGTGGAAGGCTGGTTTCCAAAGAAGAAAAACAACATAAATCAGAAAATCCTACCTACAGCCTATACGCTTTTATAGAGCTGTCACTTTAAATTAGCACTTTCCATTAGTGTTTAAACACAAAGTCCCTTTCATTCCCTTCTTGACTCAAACTCTGCCATTGTATTCTCTATGTTCAGTGTATTCTCTTCCCAAATATTTCTAATATAATTTGAATACTGTCATCTGTATATCCTACTACAGAAGTTACTATTTATGGGGTTGTAAAGCATCCTTCCACTTGTAGGAATTGTATTGACTGGTGTGAATAGCCTTGAACCAATGATTATTGCTTGATATTCATAAGTACAAGGCTGGTCAATACACTAAGAGCTGTGACCAGCCTTGTACTTATGAATATCAAGCAATAATTATGGGTTCAAGGCCATTCACAGCAGTCAATACAATTCCTTCGATTTTTTTCTCCTACAATGCTTATAGTCTGTGTCGGACTGGCCCACCGGAATAGTCCTTACATTACTAAACTTTTGGCCTATTTTATGGCCATTCAATATTTCTATGAGAACAAAGAGGCTAAATAGATGGAATCATTGCTTATAGTATGTAAAGAAAACAAACTAGGAGAATAGAGGTTGATTGAGGAGATGAAGAATATTAGTACTGAGAGTGGGCCCCTGGTCTAAGATTTTATGGTGGGCCCCTGGTCTAAGGTTTTATGGTGGGCCTCTCATCTAAGGCTTTTGGGTGGGCCCCTGGTGTCCCAGTCCGACACTGCTTTTAGTAGAATGGGTGTTAGGTTGGCTTCTTCTTCTTCTGCTCTATCTTTGGTAGAAAGACCAGTAGAAGAAGAAGCCAACCTAACACCCTTTCTACTATATCCAATTACCATCCAAGTAATTAAATAGATATTTAACAGCAGAATTCCATTGAGAGAGCACTAACAGCACAAAAAAATTAGCACAGCCCAAATGTGCCTTTGCTCTTCTTATTCCAAATGACCTTCATGCAGTGCCTCAAGCCGTTACTGACACTTTTAACTAGCAATCCTATAATCTTTTAGATTTTTCGGTTTATTATGGTTTTCATTATACATTATAACTCTTGCCAACCATTTCTTAAGGTGCATTTTCCTTTTGGTTTCCAGTCTCTTTCATATGTTTACTTTACATAGGCAGGGAATAAGAACAGGGATCTCCAACATTTTATGGATAATAGAGAACCCTAGATTGGACATTAGGGGGCATTCAAGGGGATGCCTATAGTATGTGCTGAATATTGTCCTCCCCTTATAAATACAGATTAACTGATGAATGCAGATGTTACTGTATTAGGGAAAATTGGGTATGCTATGGAATAACTGGGCAAGTTTGTAGCCCATTTAAAATCAAGTCCCCCAGTAGACTATGCGACTGAATAATGAGACCATGGTGTACTTCCCCTTAACTAAGGCGCTATAGTGAAAAGGGAGGAAGGGAATTATTCACAGATGTTGGTTAGTTGGATGAGGTTTAATAACTCCTGCTTTCTCACTAGAGCAGGGAGCTTTTTTAAATACACTACATACTTAGAATTGTATTGTATAACTTTATTTGTAAAGCGCTGTTAAAGGGGTTGTTCACCTTTGAGATAACTTTTAGTATAATGTAGAGAGTGATATTCTGAGACAATTTGCAATTGGTTTTCATTTTTTATTGTTTGTGGTTTTATAGATATTTAGCTTTTTATTCAGCAGCTCTCCAGTTTGCAGTGTCAGCAATTTGGTTTCTAGGGTACAAATTACCCCAGCAACCCTGCATTGATTTGAATAAGAGACTGGAATATGAATAGGAGAGGGACTGAATAGAATGATAAGTAATAAAAAGTAACAATAACAATACATTTGTAGCCTTACAGAGCATTTGTTTTTAGATGGTGTCAGTGACCCCCATTTGAAAGCTGCAAAGAAACAGAAGAAAATTGCAAATCATTAAAAAACTATGAAAAATAAATAATGAAGACCAGTTGAAAAGTTTCTTAGAATTGGCCCTTCTACAATATACTAAAAGTTAACTTGAAGGTGAACCACCCCTTTAAGGAGCCGCAATGCTGTACAGTGCATAAAAGTACAATATATATAAATATATACATGGGGGAGACAAATCACATGATCAATATATATACAGAATCATAGAGCTTAAGTGCTATGTGGTAAGAGACATGGGGGCAGATTCACTAAAGCGCGAAGCGTCTAATGCTAGCGCTAATTTGCCAGCGTGACGTCAATTCGTAACTTCGCAAATTCCCTAAAACCAACTCTGGCAAATTTTCGCTGGTGAAGTAGATAGACTATCGCAACTTCGCACCCTAACGCCAGGCGAAGTTGCGCACTGACGAAGGATCGTAATTACGCTAATTCCCTAAGATGAACATTTTTGGGAACGTTACCTCTTACGCTACAATACAATAGAGAGGAGATTGAAAAAAAAAATTGAAATTTTTTTCTAAGTCCCAAAAAAAAAACGCTGGCGCGTTTTACCTTTTGTAGGGTGATAGTCTGAAAAAGAGCAACATTTTCTAACATATGGCAACACAACTATACAGGGGGCACATGTAGGGCAATAGGACAACTTTATTTTATTTATTAAAGGTTTCCTGGGCTTGTGTAGTGGAATGTAGTGGCTGGAACATATACTTCTATATATTCATGCCATATGCAAATTAGGCATTGCTAGCGTAAATGCGTTTTGCCTGGCGAAGTAACACTAGCGCAACTACGCTGAGGTTTGCCGCCCCGAGCGCAAATTCGCATCTTAGTGAATTTGCGTAGCGCTGGCGAAAGTTCGCCTGGCAAAGTGCGGCGAATGTTAGTGAAAGCAACGCTAGCATTTTTTCGCCTCTTAGTGAATTTGCCCCATAGTGGGAAGAAGGTCCCTGCCCCGTAGAGCTTACAGTCTGCTTGAATTCAGGGCAGATGAGGCAGTTACCTCGGGTGCAATGATAGGGGGGCGCCGGGCAGCTACCTCTAACATTGGCTACTCCTAGTCCCAATCGCTCTCTATCTCCCTCACGTTCCAGCCTCTCCTCCCTTCATCGTGTCCCCTCCCTCCCTGTGTGTGTCCCCTCCCTCTGTCTCCCTCCCTGCATCTCGCCCCGCCCCCTCGATTATTCATCGTGACTGCCCAGCAGGGTTGCCCATAGCGCCTGTTTAGCAAGGCACAGCCCTGCTTGAAGTGCAATGTGGGCTCATATATGTTGGCAAAAGTTTGGTACTAACACTTCATTTTTGGAATAATTATTTTTAAAGGCAAACTGTGCGCTGGCCATTTTTCTTTTTCTCTTTTTATATAATCCGATGCCTTGGTATTTGTATTTCCTTTTGAAAGACATCAGTGGATTTCTCTAACACGTTAAGAAGTTTCCGTTTTTCCTTCTGTGACAGCTTTCATGGTGCTTTGATTGACAGTTGTCCTATTTCATATTGATCTTTCCAAAGCCTTTGTGTTAAGTGAGCTAAGGACCAGCTTTGCCTCAGTTCACTTACAGTAAGTGTCGGCATAGACATTTATTTATGGCTGGTTTGAAGCGACTGACTGGGGATTAGGGCACAGCATAATGTCCCTCGTTCATGTCTTGCTACATAGAGAACCGCTATGCAACTTGACCTGAAATAGAGGGGCATCCACAGCAATGAGCCCAGTCACTTTAGAATAGGTGGGAATTGGGAAGCATCTGTAAGCAATGAAGCAGTGAAACTTAATTGGATGTCGGTAGATATTGTTTAATAGCAATATATTAGTACATTTTGCATTAGCTGTATGTATTATTCTTATGTTGGAGTTCTTGCAGAAGCAAAGTGCAACCAGAGCATTCTATCCAAAATCTTCTGCTTATTCATTAAGTACAGGGCTCCTTTGTGCCACTGAGCACTAACCCTAACCCTAACCCCGCCATTAGTACTTATCATATGAGATACATCCGTGTATAAACTATAGTAGTACTAATCTGTTATCTACTGTGTATCCTGTGCTTGAATGGCTGCCCCCATGGCTACACAGCAGCTTGTTTATATAAACTATAGTAGTACTTATCTGTTATCTACTGTGTATCCTGTGCTTGAATGGCTGCCCCCATGGTTACACTGCAGCTTGTTTATATAAACTATAGTAGTACTTATCTGTTATCTACTGTGTATCCTGTGCTTGAATGGCTGCCCCCATGGTTACACTGCAGCTTGTTTATATAAACTATAATAGTACTTATCTGTTATCTACTGTGTATCCCCTCGTAAATTACTTTGACACCTTATACATAGATTGATATTCCTTTTTGTTGGTCATTTGTAGTGATGGGCGAATTTATTCGCCAGGCGCGAATTCCCACGATTCGCCACTGGTGAATACATTTGCGAAACGCCAGCGAAAATTCACCTGCCGAAAATTCGCTGGCGTAAAAAAAAACGTGATGCGACTCGTTTCGTGGATTTTTCTTCAATTTGCGAAGCAAAACGGGATAGATTCGCCCATCACTAGTCATTTGACCTATGAGTTGAATATTCTATATACTAGAGAACACAGCTTTAATCAGCTTTAAGGAACTAAAATGTTCTCAAAGCTTGCTATGATTATATTAGTTAGCCAGCAATGGTATCACCTTTATACCACTTTATTATTTTTTATTTCAAAACTAGTGATGGGCGAATTTATTCGCCAGGGGCGAATTCGCGGCAAATTCCCACGATTCGCTGCAAATAAATTCGTGAAACGGCAGCAAAAATTCGCCCAAAAAATTGAGTCACGCCAAAAACGACGCGACGTGACAGAAACGATGCTCCGCGATTGACGCGAAAACGACGCATGACTCGTTTCGCAAATTTTTTCGCCAATTCGCGAATTTCGTTGGAAATTCGCGAATTTTTTGGCGAAGCGAAACGGGTGAGATTCGCCCATCACTATTCAAAATGGTTACCCTATAACATTTTTGCTGCCTGCTAGGTCCTTCCAACATGTGGGCACCCATTCTGATTAGAATAAAGGAGGTTAAATATTCAAAAGGGGTTTGTTACAGTGAGAGCTGTATAGATGTGGAATTCTCTCCCTCAATCAGTCTTACTGGCTGATACAGTATGTTAGCTTTAAGAAGGGGTTGGATGGCTTTTTAGCAATACAGGGTTATGGAAGATAGCTCATAATACAAGTTACATAACTTTTTCAACCTAACTCACTATGTTACTATATGTAACCCTTTCTTGGCAAACTCCAGTAGAACAAGATCACATTCACTTTAATAACTGTAGCCCTGAACTCTCTTTGCGCACTTATTGAGATATTGGGAACTGGGAATTACAGTGCATTGTAGTTACAGTACAAGCATAAACTTTATATAGGAAAGAGAATGGGCACCTAATGCACAGGACACTCATGTGCCAGAGACACGTGGGAATCTATCTAACTCACTAGCCGGCCCTAATGCAGTCCTAAATTCAACTCTAAAGGGGATTAAATAATGAACAGTTCAGGGAAGTACAAATGTTTTTTCCCAAGATTTATTTCCCCAGGTAGTATTACCTTTCCCAAAATACCTCCTTAGAACTTAGTAGTTGTTCCCATGGAGCAGGTAAATGAACCAGACCTGCCCTCATACAGGGTCCCCACACTTGTATATGTACTTGCCAGAATACTACCATGGATAGTTCACTCATTAGGGTGCTCTCAGAGGCAGACAGACTGGAGTTTACAGGTTGCTACACAGTATAGACACTCTCCACAGTCACACAAGTTATCACCTGGATCTCTAACAGCTTGGGAAGGAACAGGGTGGGCTCTCTCACTGAACATCTGGGGCTCCACACTTTTCCTCCTAGTTGAGCTCTGCACATGATCAAGCAGAATCCTGATTGATCTTCTGGACAGTCTCACACTTTCTGGTTCTGGCTAAATGCCATAGCAGGGGGTCTTTACAGCCTCAGCTGGTCTACCCCATGAATTTGGCTCCAAACCCAAATCTAGGTCCTTATCTTTTCCAAGATGTATTTTGGGCCTCATAGTAAATTGGGCTACTACCCTGTCTGTCTAAACCAAAAAGCAACACATTTTGTAATGTGGAAATTCTTACCACAATAGAAGCGTGGCCCAGGTGCTCCTGCCCTAGGCCCTCAGCTCAGGGAGCGGACATTCTGTAATTCTAATACAAACTGGTTGGTGCAAGGCACACTGGATATCCATGTTTAGATCAGACCAAAACAAAAAATGATGAATACAAATGTAAACTTTATTATAAAATAAAGGCGAGAGATGATTATATAATAAAGTTTTGGTCTGATCTAAACGTGGATTTCCAGTGTGCCTTGCACCAACCAGTTTGTACTACCCTGTCTGTAACTAGGTAGTGATGGGCGAATCTCCCGCGATTCGCCGAAAAATTTGCGAATTTCTAGAGAAATCCTGGGACGCGTTTGCCGCACGTCGCGTCAACTTTGACGCGTGTCGCGTCGTTTTCGTCGCGTCGCGTCGTTTTCGTCGCGTCGCGTCGTTTTCGTCGCGTCGCGTCGTTTTAGTCGCGTCACGTTGTTTTCGTCGCGCGTCGCATCATTTTCATCGCGTCGCATCAAAAAACGACGCGTCGCGTCAAAAAACGATGCGCGACTCGTTTTTTGGCGAATTTTTGCCAGGCGAAATTTCGCAGGTGATTCGTGAATTTATTCGCCAGCGGCGAATCGCGGGAATTCGCCGCAAATTCGGCCCTGGCGAATAAATTCGCCCATCACTATAACTAGGTTGATAATATAACAGAACAGGTGGAAGGGTTGTATAATTCCCCTGCACATAACTTCTTTCTCTAGCCTGGGCCTAACTGTTGAGACCTAAACAGCTTGACCTGAAAAAGTAGGACAACATCTGCCCTGGAGAATTTGGTGAAGGATGGATAAAGTTGTATCTTCATCATTCATTTTCATTAAGCTTTCTGCTATTGCCTTGAATCTGTTTTGTTCCTTGTCCTGTTTACAATTATCCTGAAGTTTGTTCCTCTTGCTAACATTGTCTTGAGCAATCAGAAGTCATTTCTTGTTAGCAACATAGGGTCTGTAGAAGACATAAGTGGAATACAAGAAGTCTAGGCTGTGGCTTGATGAGGGATAGAAGAACATATGACAACCTATGACCAATGGCTTAATTTAATAACATACTTACTCAAACCAACTAATTGGATCTCTGTTTACTAGCATAAAATGATTAAACAAAGCTGCTATGGTCAACCACAACGGTGCCATTTTACACTAATAATAAAAATGAGCACCTATATATTTAAATAAAGATTTTTCAGAAAATAACGTAACATTTCATAAGCACAATACATTATTTACATGATGAATAGGCTACACTTTCCATTTAGAGTGTATTAATGTAAAAGTCCAGTGGAGCTTGGATAACTAAGCACTTTTGGAATCTCAAAAAGCAATCATCTGTGGCTACATTATTTTCCATTAATTTAAAATGCACCAAAAAGGTAGAACGAGATGATTCATCTGAACAGTCTGAGTAACGTCCAGGTGCCATCTGTCAGATCATAGCGTGCCGAGGTGTTTTTGTGCCAAATGACTCAGTCAGAAGATTTAATCCACAAATGAGAGTTCTAATTGCGTTCTTATCGAAAAAGCGTCAGACGTAAAAAAATTAACAAAACTAAATGCTATAAAGGTACTGTAGATGATTCCAGATTGTTTTCAAATTTCAGTGGTTGTCTGACATTTCCATCTCAGGCAAGGTGGCAAATTCACTAAGAACCGAAAAATCGCCAGCGCAGGCGTCGCTAGCGTTCGCCGCACTTCGCCAGGCGAATTTTTGCCAGCGCTACGCAAATTCACTAAAGTGCGAATTTACGTTCAAGTCGGTGAACGATAGTGTAGTTACGCTACTGCAGTGGTCCCCAACCAGTAGCCCGTGAGTAACATGTTGCTCTCCAACCCCTTGGATGTTGCTCCCAGTGGCCTCAAAGCAGGTGAATCTTTTTGAATTTTTGAATCACTGGCTTAGAGGCAAGTTTTGGCTGTATAAAAACCAAGTGCACTGCCAAACATTCTCTCCTATAGGCTCCAGTCCATATAGGGGTTACCAAAAAGCCAATCAGAGCTCTTGTTTTACATCCACATGGACTTTTTCATGCTTGTGTTGCTCTCCAACTCTTTTTGACATTTAAATGTGGCTCACGAGCAAAAAAGGTTGGGGACCCCTGCGCTAGTGTTATTTTGCTAGACATAGTGTAATTACGCTAGCGAAGCCTAATTTGCATACGGCGTGAATTTCAAAGTATAATAGAAGTATATGTTCCAGCCACTACATTCCACTACACAAGCCCAGGAAACCTTTAATAAATAAAATAAAGTTGTCCTATTGCCCTACATGTGCCCCCTGTATAGTTGTGTTGCCATATGTTAGGAAATGTATGGGGGAAGGAGGGTAACCCCCCCAAAAAAAAATATGTTTTTCAGACTATCACCGACAATGGTAAAAAACGCCACAGCGTTTTTTTGGGACTTCGAAAAATTTTATATTTTTTTTTCCAACTCCTTTTCTATTGAACTTCGCTTGGTCTGAGCAGGCGAAGTGAAGTCTAGCGTAAGTGGTAACGTTCAGCAAAAAGTTGATCTTAGTGAATTTGCGTAATTACGATCCTTCATCAGTGAGCAAATTTGCCTGGTGTAAGGGTGCAAAGTTGCGCAAGTCTATCTACTTCGCTAGCGAAAATTCGCCAGAGCCGGTGTCAGTGAATTTGCAAAGTTCCGATTTGACGTCACGCTGGCGAATTAGCGCTAGCGTTAGACGCTTCGCACTTTAGTGAATTTGGTGTTAAGGTGGCCATAGATGCACCGATATATTGCACAAATGAATTTTCATATGATATTCGGTGCGTGTATAATGGGAGACGGGTTGATCGATATTGGCAGAAGGCTTGGATATCGGTTGGCTCATTGATTGGACCAGGTATAAAATTTTTATTGAGCGCCTTTGAAGGCACCCGAACATCGTCCGTTGTTAGTGCTGAATTGTCAGACAAAGGTAGAATTCTATTGTTTCTATATGTATATCTGATGATTCAGCTCTAAACATGTGTATTGAAATTAACCATCTTCCTTGGATAAGATCTTTTCCAGGAAAGATTGTAATCGCAACGTCAAAGTCCACCTTAACTTGTGCCTCTCTTAGTTGATAGAAAGGTTACAAATATATGAAAACATTGATCAGCCACTCAGACAGAGTTCCAAGAATATCTAGGAGAGGAAATAAGCACAGCTCCTGTGGCTGGTGTGTTTTATTCTTATAAATAATTCAGCAGATTAAATACAACATGACATTGATAAAAACCTTTGTTGAAAGGTGTGTGGAATGCCTGGATAGTGCTTGTAGCCCATGCATCAAATCTATCTGGCAGGAGATATGACTATGAAGATTTCCATTCATCCAAGTCATGGTATATCTGATATAAGTAATTCTAAAACAACTGGACTTGCTGTTCAATAATTACTCAACAAGTCCAGTTGTTTTAGAATTACTTATATCAGATATATCTGGCAGGAGCTCTCTCTCCAGATTTGTATTGTACAATATTCCTTAGCTTTATTAAAGGGGACCTGTCACCCTAAGAAATAATTCCAAATTCATATCTATTGTGTTTGTTAAGCAAAATAAACTAGTTATACTATATAAATGATTTAAATCTTTGTTGCCATCCACCTTGGAATTTGCAATCACAGCAAGCAGGCAGCAGCCATTTTGTGGGCACTGTTAGTAAGACAAGTTTTGTAACACCTCAAAATCTTTTTTATGCGCAAGAATAGCACTGTGAGGAGGGAGGGGCAATGTGAGGAGTGCAACAATTTTTTTCTTCAAACTGCTGCAAAAATTACCAGCAGAAAAGTCACACATGCAAAAATTGTTGCATGTCAAAATGATTGTGCCCCCCTTTGACTTCAATGCATCTTGCAAATTACAAATAAGCACTCACCCCAAATCTCCCCCTAACCAACCTTCAGACTGGGCCCCCTTAGCTCATAACAAGGTTACAGATATATAGAAACATTGGGGTGTCACTATAGTTCCAGGGGTACCCAGGGTACAAATAAACACTCACCCCAAATCTCCCCCTAACTGACCTTCAGACTGGGCCCCCTTAGCTCATAACAAGGTTACAAATATATAGAAACATTGGGGAAACAGTCAGCCAGATATAGTTCCAGGGTTCAGCAAATTCTCAACAAATCTCAAATAAGCTTTGAGGCTGATCTTCGCCCCAATTGCTACTATGTTTCGTATCCTTTGGACTTCTAAAAAGAACTTTGCTATGTAGTCTATGCCCACTATTACCAGGTGCATGTGAGTTTTGAGAGAACTGCTGAAAAAGGGTAGATGAGATTTTTTAAAATAAGTTTACTAGGAGCTTGGAACCATCTACAGCAAGCAACTATTAAATGAAAAAGTTTTTCTTCTTTCTGAATACTATATTGAAAATTTTAAATTCCCAATATGTTTCCTTTAGCTTTGAATTTTTTAGAAATGTATGGATTTTTGTACCATTGGAATTCTGTTTATTTAGCCAAGGTTAAAGGATAGCCATTAGCATGTAAGGCACAGCTCTGCGCTCATTTTATCGTTGATGGGGCAATGGTCCATTTAATATGACTGGCATTATAAAATTATTGCTTAGCTTCTGAAAATAATTAAATTAAATCACTAAAATTAAAGTAATGGAACATTCAGGCTGCCTTCTAAAAAGGGTGATGATGTCAAAAGAATAACATGTATTTATAATTCATATTGGTGGAAAAATACCTAAAGAAAACAAAATATGAAAACAATTTCTCCAGGCAAGCATCCTGTCAGAACATATTTGGCAAAGCCTAAATTATTTCTCTATGTTGTTGAAAGGAAGCAATAGATGTATAAATTGGGAGAAATACAAGTTCAAGCACATATATAGCTATATAAAATAGTGTGTGTATTTGTTTTTCTGCTTCCAATGTTATTTCTTTCAGGTACCTGCCCCAGGAAATCAAACCAGTCCATCAGATTGGAGTAATAGTGTGTGTTATTCATCATTCCATGCCCTCTGCCTCAGAATGAGGTGGTGGCATCTATTATTCCATGACATGGCATTCAGTCAAATGCTCAGAACTGGCCTACTGCTTATGTGAACATGAACTCCTACAGCACAATATTTACTCAGGGGACAAACAATAACACCATTACAATAAAGCATGCATAGTCATATACTGTATATATAATCTTCACTGGATGGTCAGCCAGTGACCTCTCCATGATCCTAAATGAACCATACCAAGTTGTTAGGCTATTTATTTTAGGACAAAACATTAGACATGGAGGAGGCCTTACGATCTTAGAACTATGGTACCAGAAAATAGATAAGTATGACCGTAATGAACGATAGACTGGTTCACAAGGAACACATCTTTACATAGACTACCCATGACCTTTGAAAACAAGATCATTTTCTGGCAGTTCCTAAGCATAGGTTTTATACTCTACTATAGATGCTAAAGAGCTACACACATGTGAAGTCCACTTTCATTAGTTATAGACTGAGCTGTTCCAGCTGGAGGTCCATGGCCTACTATGACCCTTCAAGAGAGGTTTATGGTGTTTAGCAAGCCCAAGTTTACCCAAGTGAAGTCCACCTTCATGTGTCATTGGCTTTATCTTTTTGGTTTCAGAATTAATTTTCTTGATTTGTGCATGCTTTTTCCTATTAGTTTCAGACTGGGATTTCCAACTGGAGCCCCATGGCTGGCTGTGACCCTTAAAGAGATTTAATGGTCTTCAGCAAGTCCAAGTTTGCCCATGTGAAGTCCACCTTCATGTGTCATTGGATTTATCATTTTGTATCAAAATCATTTTTTTTCGATTTGTGCATGCTTTTTCCTATTAGTTCCAGAGTGGGATGTCCAACTGGAGCTCACTGTGACCCTTTAAGAGATTTTTATGGTCTTCAGCAAGCCCAAGTTTGCCCATACAAAGTCCACCTTAATCCAATTCCTTTCCAACTGTTGTTTCAAATGCATTACAGTAGCAAAGTAAAACTGCTAATATCTTAAAAACTAGTACAACAAATTTGTTTAAATTGCAAAAAGTGCTCAGAAGAGACTCCAATATTAGAAACTGGCACAGCATTATAAATGGTAAGATTAAAAGTACAAAATACAGGATACTACTATAAATTATACAATAATAACAAATCCCTGCACCCTCTTATTTTATCAGTTTGGATGCTTCTCAGGCTTCTTAGGAGCAAAAAGATGCTCCTTTCCTGAGTCATGAAAAATATTTATTACCATGGCAAATATGCATTGTCTTAGATTCCCACTATTTTTTCTAGGGATTGTTGAGGGGCACAATGGCCTAAAAGTGAGCCTGGACAACTGACTGAATAGTACTAATATGACAATGTTAAACGAGGGGTTTGCCTTTTCAATCAGCTTTCATTTTTTTAATACTTTTTTTTAATTATTTGCCTTCTTCTTTCAAATGGGTGGTCACTGACCCCATCTAAAAAACAAATGTTCTGTAAGGCTACATATGTATAGTTATTGTTACTCATTTATCACTCATCTTTCTATTCAGTCCTCTCCTATTGGACCCTATCAACCAGATGGTTGAAATTGCAAACAGAAGAGCTGCTGAATAAAAAACGAAATACTAATAACCACAAATAATAAAAACCAATTTCAAAATTGCCTCAGAATATCCCTCTCTACATCATACTAACAGTTAATTTAAAGGTGAACAACCCTTTTAGGTATTTTATGTATTATATTTCAGACTTCTAAGATCATTGGCCTAAAAGTGTTCTAATTACCCACCTAGGAGCACCCCCCCACCATCTAAAATCTATGGCTTGTTTAAAATCTATGGCTTGGGAATTTGGCTCTGGCATACTTATTCCAACATAATTACTCATATTTGAAATAAATCAAAAAAAGGAATGTGTCTATGGAATTAGCAAACTATTGTGTCAGGAGTACAAGTAATGTATTTGTTGTCCTTTATCTGCACATGCTGTGAATCTCTCATTAGCTGTGTTTCTTGGCTCTGTGCTTTTGGATCCAACTACTTCCATCATATTTTACATCTAATTGCATTTCAATAACAGCGGTAGTTCTGCCGGCTTGTTGCTCTCGAGACATTGGGCAGGCTTAAAAGGGAACGTATTTTGATATAACCCAATAACGTGAATCATTGCTGTCAGATGGAATATATAATACATTCCTGTTAGGCTCTGCAGACTCTCCAATATGCCAACTGGAAAACAAATATTTGATAAAACCAAGAGCAAAATATTCCCTGGCTCCTTTTGCATGTTGGTTGAAATATAACGCTTGGCTTTATAAATACAAGCAAAACTATACTCTCGTGGTTAATTTGAGTTATGGAACCTGGAGCTACCTGGGTAGGGTTGCCACATGTCTGGTTTTGACCCAGACAGCCCGGTTTTTCAGAACTGCCCCTAATGTCATTACTCCACCCTCGCAACATCACAGACACTCTCTATGTGCCGTCAGCTCCTTTACCTCTGTCCAGAAAAGCTGCTCTGATGTTCTGCTGCTTAAGAAGGAAATTAGAAACCTTTCTCACATCTTTCCTAAGCAGAAGAACATCACATCAGCCTTTTTCTTTCTCCTGACAACTTTCTTGACTACTTGGTGGTCAGACTGGTGGGAAACTGACCAGCAGGTGGCGCTGTTGTAACAAAATTCATTCATATTAACAGTATATGTATCCTGTAAATTAGAAAAGTGCTTAGAATGGCACCCTAATCAATTTAACATTCACTTATTTTACTTAAGTTTACTTAACCTTTAGGGTATGGAGATCAAAATAACAGAAAGATCCCTAATCCGAAAAACCTCAGGTCTCAAGCATTTTAGATAACTGTCCAATTACAGTAACTGTCCTGCAAAGAAAAGGGACCATCTTAATATTCTGTTACAGTTGTTAGTTACCCACATCATGGATATCTGCAGCCTTCACTTGAACAGGATCTTCCTAGATCTCACTTTAAGCCTCACACATTTCTTTCTCTTAATTTTTTTGGATTGTATAATTTTTTACTATTTTCCGGCACAATGAGCTCCATCATTACATTATCATTTTGTGTTCCTAATATTCTTGAAATGATTATATGACATCAGGGTTGGACTTGCAGGAAACTGAGTAAAAATCTGGTGGGCCCAGCACTTGTGGACCCTGCCAGCCCTGACTCTCACCTGCACTGCTCCATGATCTTCCATCAGCTGTGGCTGGGGGCCTTTAGGGGGTTTGTGGCTGGGCCAAGAAGGCCAGGGGGGGCTGTGTAGGAAGCCCCTGTGGGTCTTGCACCCTCCTATCTGACACACCCAAGTCTGCAGATGTTTATCAACAGGAATCAAACCCAGGACTCCCCAAGTTAGGTTTTAGGTATCACATTCCATCAGTATTGAAGACTATTCTAGGATTATTATTATTATAAGTCTGTAGTCACAGTAGATCAGATAACATTAGAAACCAAGGACTTTATGCTCAAAGACTTTAAAGCTGATGTTGTCACTGTTATATTTCTTAGAGAACACTATGAAAATGTCAGATAAAATTTATAATGTTCACAAAAGTCCATTTAATGGGAAAGGACAATTTTATGATGGTTAGAAAAAGAGGTGTCATCATTTTCAAATGTAGCTCATGAGTCAGAAGACCTGCAGATTCTTTGCTCTAAAAGGGCTTATCAATAAAAATCCAATTCTGAAATGTGAACTAGCAACAAATTCCATTTCAACTTTCTGCTTGAGTGTTTAAAGTTACACAGCTTATTTCTCTGGTATACAGGACTGGATTGGAATGTCTGTGAACCCTTCTCATTTGATGGTTTCCCCAGCACTACTTACAACCCCCAATTCCCCCCCTCCCTTATGTGAAGCTTGTTTCCTCTTTTTGCATCCGCAATCAGGGCCAGGTGGGAGGTCAGGGGGCAGCTCACAAGGTTTCAGGCAAGGAGTGGTTCTGGGCCGATGGAGCTCACAAGGGTTTTTCCCAGTGTCCCACTGGCTTAGCCTGACCTTGAGTAGATGCCAACCTAGCAATTACCTGGGGGGCAATGGAACGGAGCAGGGTACACTGAAAAACACGACAAGGATGTAAAAGTAGAGCCCATTCAAATATCCACAGCACATGCAGACTGGAAGAGGCCAATGCTGCCCACCAAGGGGACCAAGCTAGAAGATCTTTCTTTCACTATGCTAAGGCATCACACTCAAGTAGTACCAGGTCTCTCTGAAAAATATGTTGCAGGCACTGACAGATCCCACAACAAGCACTTTAAAACAAAAAAGTATGAAGACATGGGTACAGGGAGTAGCATTTCATGCTTTGCAGGACTTGATAATCAATGCTTGAGCAATTTGAAACTCAATATTAGTTAGAAATCTGTTAGAAAGAGCAATATAGAAACACAAATACTGGTGTCTTCTTGGTTGTCTCAATGTAACTTAAAGACATTCTCCTTAATGCAAAAACAAACAAAAAGTTCTACCTTCTCTACTATGAGCCACATGTATGTAAAGATAATAGAGTTCATCACCAGAGACCATTTTCATAGCAGTCATAGCAGTCTGTTCAAGTGTACAAGAAAGGTTTTAGGGTCACATATAGGTGAACATTTGCCCCTAAACCTCTATACAAGTGAGCTATGTTTTCAGTTTTTCATAAACATTCCTAAATGATATCTAACTCTTCCTTGATGCTTTCTAATATAACTTCCAGACTAGTTCTGGGAAAGGATTCCATAACATCACAGTCTTCTAAAAGATAAGTATTTTGGCACCTTAAAATAAAATTATTTGTTTGTTCCCATGTGTCATAGAAAAAAAGCTCCTCATGAACAAGACATTTTAATAAGACATTTTATGCAATGATTATATTGCTTCTTGAGCATCGCCTCTCCAGTGGAAACAATTGTGTCTTGGCCAACCTTTCCCCATAACGTCCATAATCATTATTTGCTTAGACACCCTTCTTGATACCCAATCATAAAATAATACCATTTTCTTCCCAGATACTGCAAATAAAAGGAGCCTATAAAGGATTAAACATCTTTCTCATAGTTCCTGAAGTTTCAGCAGTGAACTGTGGAATCCTAGTGAGTGCAATGTCAGACTTGTGATATAACAAATCATTTTCGGACCTCTGTACTAATTTATAGGCTTGTTCTGACAATTCTGCCACTCTGAACATTGAGCGTGTGTCTTTTTTTTATTCTTTACTCACTTAAAGGTGATCATTAAATTCCCTCATGTTGCTCAGGTTTGATACAGTGGTAATGAGAATCCACAATATAGAGCCTTCAGGGCCGGATTTATATAGCAGTTGCCCCTAGGCCCGCTGTCATTTGTTGCCCCTGTCCCCTCCCTTTTATTAGCTCATCATTCATCATCAGGACGGAGCAATGGGAATTGGCACATGGGAAATATAAATTTCTGAACCAATGTGGGTGTGGTTGGGCAGCATGCCGCCCCCTAAAATCCTGCTGCCCTAGGCCCAGGCTTAGGTGTCCTCTCCACAAATCTGGGCCCGAGAGCTTTAGCAAATTATAGAGTTTGGACTGAGGACTTGCAACTTGCAACAGTTCAATAATAATTGGATCCCACCAGAGCTCGGCACAAACACATTTTTAGGGTAGGGACAGACAGGGAGATTCGGGGAGATTCTGTCGCCTGGCGTTTTTAGCAGGCGACAATCTCCCTGAATTTCCTTCTCCCTGTCTGCCGCTAGTAAAGGGACAAAGCGCCAGTGCCTGTGCACACGCTGCGCGGCGATTCCCGGAATCGCCCGAAGTTTCCTCACGAGGTATCTTCGGGCGATTCCAGAAATCGCCGCGCAGCGTGTGCACAGGCGCTGGTGCTTTGTCCCTTTTACTAGCGGCAGACAGGGAGAAGAAAATTCAGGGAGATTGTCGCCTGCTAAAAACGCCAGGCGACAGAATCTCCCCGAATCTCCCTGTCTGTCCCTACCCTTAAGGTCTGCCTGTGAAGGACAATATTTTCTCACATGGCCAAAAATATACATAATTTGTATTAACATATTTCACAGCAGTGACAACTTTGGTAAACTTTGCCATGTGGGTAGCTGGCTGTATGCCCAATATTCAGTACCACCTACATGAACCATCACATTCCTTACATCAGAATTCCAGTAGACTTTGTCTAATTGATGTCTGAGTACTTTCCATTCTGCATTTACTGCCTAAGACATCTTAAAGGTCATTTATGAATGCAACCTCAAGTGAAGACAGCAAAAAACTGACGTAACAGTTGTGCATGTTGATTACATTCATTATTTCTAATCAGTGTAGGACTAAGGGCCTGGGGCCACCAAGCCTGCTGCCTTAGGGGCCCCCACACCACCACCAAGGCCCCCCAGCCGTAAAGCATACTCTGCCCCCCATCCCAGCCACAACCACCCCTTGGGCCCCCTGTCCTTAGCCATCACTTAACAGAGCCAGTTTGGGGGGTCAGGGCAGGGACCATGGCCAGGGTGGGAGATTGGTAGAGCAGCAGTGCTTGAAGTAGGGAGTGGGCCCACCAGGTTTTTTCCCGGTGCTCCACCTGCCGCGTCAGCCCTGTTTGTAATTGTGCCCAAAAAGCAATCCTTGCACTTCCAAATACTTGTGCTAAGTGCTATTGTGTCTGTCCTCTTCTTCTGTCTTCCATTGACACTGGGGAACCGTGAAGCTACCGCCATCCTGAAAGTGGCCCAACACTCACTCAATGTAAATATTAGAATCAAGTCTAACAACAAGCATTTTAATATTTGTTTTGATGCATTGGGTACAATTTCCATGAGTGCAGCTCTCATACAGCAGAAACAGAATCTCTATAATTGACCATAGTCCTATGAACAGCCATAGGGGCGTTTTATTGATAATGCCATTAAAATAAGCCAGGAAGGGCATGGCCTGTTGATCAGAGGCGCATTGTATGACATCATTGTCTAGATGTTAATGGCTATACGCTTATGACTTTTCTTACTGCATCTATGGGATATGACATGAGGCTATGACCTTTGAAAACTAGGACTTTTCCTAATAAAGGAAAGCAAATAAACAAGGGCCAAAGAGAAGCAGGATAAATCCTCTGAACCAGAGGACAAACATTCCAGTCATCAAAAATACCTTGTGACTCAAAAGTTCATACAAAAATAGAAACTATGTTATTCAAGATCACATTTAAAAATACAGAGACCCCATAGTTCTCTGCCTTACGCGTTTCGTACCAACCTTATTCATACGCCATAGGAGATAATCTTGCCTCAAAATTGTTAAAAGGAAGTAAGTTCCTCCAATTATTACATCAAACCAATTAGAGTGCTATAAATTCATCAAACAGGAACACACATATACATTTAACGGGGGTTCTCCTTTTTAAGTTACATCTACCAATTAAGGACAGTTACAAATACTTTTCTGGCTTCTTAGTAGCATTTAATTTAAATAATATGTACAGTCTCATTTGAACTAAACTCATTTTATAACACATTGACTTCAAACCTTAATATATTTTTTATTGCACATTCGGTCCTCTATAAATGGCTAGTGAATCTTGCTGTGAATCATGGTGCTATATCTCTCTTACATCTGTCTAATCCCTCTCCATAACTAATAAATGGATTGATGCTTTTTTTAATCATATATTTTCATTGGCAGCAGAACTTTTTTGCCGGAGAGCTTTACATCGCTTCTTGGATAGTTTATAGCCAAGATAAATAACTAATAACTTTATGGATGGAAAAAGCTTTTGCTGGCTCGGCAAGTTGTGTTCAATTTAATTGACAAATAAGGGAGCTTTGATGAAATATGGGTTATGTAGAAAGGAGCCATACAGATTGCACCATGTCTAGTAACCCATAGCAACCCATCAGTGACCAGGAAATAGGGTATGCTGATTGGTTTCTGTGAGTACATGGAAATGGACTTATATTGAAAAAAACTCCTATGATGTATATCAATAAATGAAACAGATCAGACGAAATTAACTTCGATCTCTTTGTGCGAGTTCTTGCAAACCCAGAGCAACCATCCAGATGCTTTTAATCTGCAGACCTGTAAATGCTCAATCATCATTGGTTGCTATGGGTGGAAACCCCAACAGCTTGTATGAAATATTGCAGCAATCTCAAGCTATACGGGACCTGTTTATTACACTTTTGGAGTTTCTTTGTATTAGAGTCTTGTAAACACAAATTTTCGAGATGGATCAATCAAAAAATCTTAAAAATCAAATGAAAAAATTCAGCCGCTAAAACCTGACATGATTCTGTAGAAGTCGATGGAAGGTGAACTTTCAACTTTCCAGCAATTTTCAAGTATATTTACACACTCATATCGGTAAAAAAGTTTAAACAGCTGGACATGTAAATATGTTACAAATTGAGGGGAAATAATTAAACATAAAACTCTCGGATTCAAAATTTTAATTTGAAAATAGATAAATCGGCCTCTAAGGTTCTCTTAGCAGTTTTGGTGAGACTCAAAAATGGGTAATATATCAAGTATATAGAGTATTGTACAGGTATGGGATAAATTTTTTAGAAACCCATTATCCAGAAAACGCCAAATTATGAGACCATCTCCAATAGACTCCATTTTATCTAAATAATTAAATTTTTTTAAAAATATTTTTTCTGTATAATAATAAAACAGTAGCATGTACTTGATCCCAATGAAAATATAATTAATCCTTATGTGAAGCAAAACCAGCCTTTTCGTGTTATTTAGATTTATCAAATTCACATGAAGGATTCAAACTTCGATCAAATTTTCAAAAAAATTCGAATTTTCTAATATTTTTTAGGCCACCGAATTTTGAAAATTCGATCAAATTGAATGATTCGAATAAAAATCTATTTGAATATTCGACAGTCGAATTACTTGCCCTATAATTTTTTATTCGACTGCCTAGTCCGCCAGATTAAACCTACTGAATTGGTTTTAACTATTTTTGAATGAATAAAAAAAATTGATCGAATGGTTAAAATCGTTCGAATAGTTTGATTCGAACAATTTTATTGTTCAATCGAATATTTTACTGAGTGAGTTCTGTGATGGGTGGTTGAGTTTGAAAAGATTGAGACTTGGGTGAGAATAAGAACAAGAATAAGAACAAAACCAGCTAAATAATGGCACAGGAAAAATTTCAAATGTAGTAATTAGAACTTTAACATCTACAAAGAACAAAGATTCATTTGCAGCACTCAAATTTACATTTAAAAAGGAGACGAGCTTTGATGACATCAAACGAATGTCAACTCTTGTATAATTATCACAAATGACTTTTACTAATTGATGAAATAAGCACTACATGCAAATCATTTCCATTCTGGAGATTTTATCCCTCTGTTCCTTGTGGCTTCTCGTTCACTGATGTCAACATTTCAGTATTATCTGTAGTTAGTCGAATTGAACGTTGTGATCTCCATGGCAACCTCCCACGCTCTATCACTGCTATTTTACGCCTCAGTATGTTAAGGTGTTCTGAAAATTTAAAAAAAAATGATGGCTGGGAATGATTGCAGTCCTATAACCTTGGGTTTTAAGCCTGTCAAATTTCCTTTATGACATGAGCAAATCAATGACATTGCAAATCAATCACATGTAACACAAAGTCCACAAAATGCCACTTCCTACATCCATATCATTGTAATACTACCCATATTCACCCAGCTGTACAACTACTATCATCCCTAAATACACTTTCAGTCAATGGAACCTCTCTTCATATCTATTCAGCTGTACCAATATCTATTTCCAGTCTATTATACAGTAGAACCCCCATTTTACATTTTTCAGGGGACCAGGAAAAAATGATGTAAAATCAGGGAAGATGTAAAATCAGGGAAATGTGTTAAAGTAACTTTTTCTTCAAGTGCTGAAAGGATATAAGCACAGGAGTCTGTTTTACTTTGAGATACAATATTTACTGTGTTAATAACAAAGGTTAAACATTACAGTGTTAATGTTACACTATGGGGGGCATGGGCAAGATTCTCTGTCAGTCACACACACAACCTAAAGCAGGAAGTGATTGGTGCTGGACTGTATAAGGGACAGACTTATTGGAATTGACCATTTAGAACAGGCAGAATCTGGTTAGTATTTTAAACCAATTTATTTCACAACTAACAGTCATAGAGTAAAAAAAGCAGTTTTTGGCAACATCAGGTCAAAATTTGGATGTAAAATCAGGGAAAACATGACTTAAAATCAGCGAAATGCACCCGTTGAAATGCATTATAAATTGGTGGGACCACAAATAAAAAATGTAAAATGTGGGAAAACTTAAAATCAGGGGACTTAAAATCAGGGTTTCACTGTAGTTCTATACAAGTCCAGTCAATGGTACCACTATCTATATCCAGTCCATTACAGCTCTATACAAGTCCAGTCAATGGTACCACAATCTATATCCAGTCCATTACAGCTCTATACAAGTCCAGTCAATGGTACAGCTCTATACAAATCCAGTCAATGGCACCACTATCTATATCTAGTCCATTACAGCTCTATACAAGTCCAGTCAATGGCACCACTCTTACATCCATTCAGTTGTGAATGCCATTTTATGATATGTCAGAACAGAGATTATGTAAGTGGCACAATACACAGGTGAAAAATTTGCCCCAGCCGTACTTCTCTGGATAATTTTTTGGGAGGAATTCAGAAGTAAAAGATGATTTGCCTCTAACACTTGACCTCTTTCTCTGTGGCTCTATTTGTTAAATGCCAAAAAAAGCTAAATCTTAAACTGTTTCATCAATACATTTTTGAACTATTTATTTATAAACACCCAATTTTAATTTCAACTCTATTTCCCATATTGGTCTATTTATTATGTTTTCTTTGGATCAAACATGTTTCTCCACTACATACCAAAATCCTCCTCTTAAATAAAAAAAATATATTATTTTTCTACCTGTTGAACTGATTAGTTTTCAAAGCATATTTAGTTTTGGATAATAAAAAATATCTCTTGACTAAAGCATCAGTCACATGCACTGATCAACCTCTTCTATAAGGGGTTCTCCAATTCCAACGCCAAGTCAGAACATCTCAATGCAACATAAGAGTGCAGCATTGAATTTTTTTCTGCCAAAATATCCAAAGAGGGTTGTAGGATGCTCTATATAATATTAATACATGCAAATTAAGGGGACGTAATGGCACCATGCCCACCAATAATCCAGTATGCATCCCCCTTATGAAATGCAACCATGCATGTTATGCAATCAAACAAAATCATGAAATGGATAGCACCTCCTTACATGGTCTACCAGAAGAAATGTGGTTCTCTTCTTTTCCAAAATTCACCCACTAAAATAAAGTAAACTACAAATATCTATAGGGTCTCCTAGGAGGATTGGCACCGTGCCTACCAATAATTCAGTTTGTCTTTTTGCCCCAAGAAATGCAACCATGCATTGTATACCATCAAACAACATCATGGAATGGACAGAGCCTCCTTATTGAGACAACATGGTCTACCAGAAGAAATCTTAAAAAAAATGTTGCTAAAATCCACCTTCTAAAATAAAGTAATCTACAAATATCTATAGGGTCTTCTAGGAAGTGTGGCACAGTGCCCACCAATTATCCAGTTTCGAATTTTAACTCCAGTTAATGCATCTATGCACATTAAACAATCAAACAAAATCATGAAATGGACAGAGCCTCCTTACTAAGATGACATGGCTCACCTCTTTGCCAAAATCTACCTACTAAAAAAAGTAAACCACAAAATACTTTAGGGTCTCCTAGGAAGACTAAGGGGAGAGCAGCATGCACTGTACAGGGAGGTTCACCTCTGGGAAAGTGCTATGAAAAGTATCTTTGAATTAGGCATGCAGCATTCCTAGTATGAACCAAACTGCAGGCTAATAGTTCCATCTGAAAACAGGGTCATCTGAGTCATACTGTAGATGTCAGAGCTGAGAGGCACATTTATCTGAGATTTTGCCATTAGAAAAGCTTAAAGACACAACCCCTACAGACACAAGTTTATAAAATTATCTCATCCCTAAAAAAACAAATGCTCCCTTTTATGGACTCATTCCAAACATGAACATACACTGTTATTGCCAATTGTGCTTTCATGATCCTGCATTTTATTTCTGGTTTAAAAATTCTCCCATGATTAATGGCACAAATGTCCCTTTGTCTGTTCCCTACCACGGCCCATACATTCAAAATGTTTACTGCTGATTTGGAGTTTGGGAACATTATCCATTGTGATGACACATTTATATGCGTTTAGCAAATTCTTCCTATTCACTTCTCCTCTCCTGTAAGTCAGATTGCAGTTTGGCATGGCCTTTATATCTCAATGGCAGTAGTGAATCTGTCTGAAACCTGGGACTTTCCTAGTCGACCATGTGACACCAAATAATTTCTAAATGGAAATTAACTACCAATGTATACATATATATATGGGATCCATTATCCAGAAACCTGTTATCTGGAAAGCTCAGAATTAGATAATGGCCATGGACTCCCTTATACTGAAGTAACCCAAGTTTTTAAAAATGGTTTCCTTTTTCTGTGTAATAATAAAACAGTAGCTTGTACTTGATCCCAACTAAGATATAATTAATCCTTATCGGAAGAAAAACCAGCCTACTGGGTTTTTTTATTGTTTACATAATTTTCTAGTAGACTTAAGGTTTGAAAATCCAA
The DNA here is from genome assembly GCA_024363595.1 of Xenopus borealis. Lineage (NCBI taxonomy): Eukaryota > Metazoa > Chordata > Amphibia > Anura > Pipidae > Xenopus > Xenopus borealis. The sequence goes on from CM044434.1 coordinate 158,552,053, forward strand.
ATGAAAAAATGATCCATTATCCAGCAAACCCCAGGACCCCGAGAATTCTGGATAATAGGTCCCATACCTGTACTGTAATAATGTTGGCCATGCCTAAAAATGTATTCATCTTTCAGCCATAATTTAGGATGTGCTTTGTGGCTTTGATTTGGCCAGTCCCTGCTTCAGGAAAAATTCATGTTATAGAATATGACAGGTGTTAAATAGTGATGAGTGATCTGCCCTCTTTCACTTCACTGAAGAGTTAGCGAAAAGCACTGAAGTCAATAAGCATCAATTTTAAGCATGCAACTTTTTTCTCACTCCAAATACATTAAAATGCAATTGTCATTTTTTTTTCTTGGTGACTTACCAGCCTCCCCATCAGCAAGTGACATTTACTAGCCAACTGTTTAAAAGCAAACATCTAACCCAGATGTGGAGGTCTGTTTATTGTAGTTTGAGTTTTAGAAAACTATGGATAAACTTAATTCCAACAATGTCAGACATTTATGAAAAGATCCAGACTGCAAAAGCATGTACGGAAAAAGTTGTGGACAAGTCGTAAAAAACATTTTTTTTTCTTCCACAAAAGCCAGCAACAAAAACACCCATAAACCTCAAAAACCTTGAATCAAAGAAAGACCTTCCAGTTGTAAAAGGGACATCTGCCATTGACTTCTACATGATTTCAATAGGTTTTAGCTTGAGTATTTTTGGATTTGGAAAGGTCGCATTTTTATCACATACTAAAACAGAAAAAGTTGCTGGAAAAAAAGCACAACTTTTTGGGGGTTTTTTTTGGTGACAAAAAGCTTGACCTAAAAAATGTTTAGATTTAGTAATTAGATCCCTTAGACCAGTGATCCCCAACCAGTAGCTCATGAGTAACATGTTGCTCTCCAACCCTTTGGATGTTGCTCCCAGGGCCTCAAAGCAGGGGCTTATTTTTGATTTCTTGGCATGGAGGCAAGTTTTGGTTGTATAAAAACCAGGTTCACTGCCAAACAGAGCCTCAATGTAGGTTGACAATCCACATAGGGGCTACCAAATGGCCAATCACAGCACTTATTTGGCACCCCAAGAACATTTTTCCTGTTAGTGTTGCTCCCCAACTCCTTTTACTTCTGAATGTTGCTCACAGGTTCAAAAGGTTGGGGATCCCTGCCTTAGACTCATGCATGCACAGTAGAATAAAATATAATAAAAGAAACTAGACATTGAGTAGAACAATGGAAATGGTTAGATGGTGGTGCAACTCTGTGCTTCAAGTTCCCCAGGTTTGTACAATTATTTTAGGGGGAAAAATTACATTTTCTGTGAGGTGCTTATAATTGGCATCATCCATTGAATGTGGCTTTCTTTGTCATTTAATACAGGACAGGGACAATATTTATGGTGATTTTCTTCTTCTTTCCATGAACTTTTAGGCCAATGTCCCTTTGTTGTTTGTATGTTTTTTAAATTGTGCAAAAATCTTTTTTTAAGCCAAAAGTCCCATTTATTTTCAATGAGTCTTTAAATAAATTATATATACAACATCAAAACTTCAAGTTTGAAAAACTAGAATTTCAAAACTGAAATGTCTGTTTTTTTGGGTCACACGTTTCTCAAATTACTGTACAACTTTTTAAAAAATATTTGACAAATATAAATATAACCCCAAATATAAAGCAAAAAATACCTCCCAACATTTTGGAAATAAAAAGAGGGACAAAAAAGTTGGCACACACCCCCTAATTGCCATGTTCATTTTACAAAATGGGGCAGTTTATGACTGTTTGAACATATTTCTGTGTTTTTTTCAGTTATTACAGTTTTTCTAATGAAGTCGAATTGCCCTTTAAGCTGTGAGTCTAAAGTTTCCCAAGGGACCTGTTATCTTATATTGTAACAGTTACTTATTTGCTTATCTAGAAATTGTAACAAAAGTATCTTATCTTCTGCTCTGGTAGTTCTGGGCTCTCTGCCAAAAGCCAAATAAGTTAGAAACTTTCTTTCTTTTTCTGGCTGTTCAGTGTAGAGAAAAACGTGACTTTCCAGTACAAATGAGGGACAGCAGGTTGAGCTGTCAAAAGAGGTACTGTCCCTTTAAAGATGGGACAGTTGGGAGATATGGCAAGGTTACCCCCTATGCCATTAAAGTGCAGTACTAGCTGGCACAGGCAGATGCAAATTCTGGATAATCAAGTTCCAAAAGTAATACACGGAGTAATGTTTTTTTAATCAGATATTTTCATTGCCACTGAAATTTTATTACCGGAGAGCATTATATCGCTTGGATAGGTTATAACCAAGATAAATAGCTAATGGTTGAGAAAAACTCATGGAAGTAGTGATTACTTGGTTGCAAAAGGAGCTGATTTGATGTCCTTTGGGATTATATACAGTTGTACACTTGCATCAGGTTTAACAAAACTGGTGTCAGTGGGTTAATAGACCTGTATTCCATGGGAACTTTGCCTTCACATATCCTCCAGGCATTTCAAATTGGCTGAATTATACAGTATGACCAACAAGACAAGGGAAGGAAGCACACAGATTTGTCTTCATCATTTATATGTGAAGCAGAAAACAATTGCCAGAAATAATTCCACGTCTCTCCTCCCTTTCATTCATGAACTATATCGGTCTTGGAGCAGTTATGGATAGTGATGGGCGAATTTATTCACCTAGGTCGAATTTGCGGCGAATTCGCGCGATTCGCCACTGGCGAATACATTTGCGAATCACCAGTGAAATTTCGCTTGGCGAAAATTCACCAAAAAACGCGACGCGACGAAAACGATGCGACGCGCGCCGAAAACGACGCGACACGCGACGCGTCAAAGTTGACGCGCGACAAAATCGCCCTGCGACTCGTTTCCCGAATCTCTAGTCGAAGCGAATCGCGGGAGATTCGCCCATCACTAGTTATGGATTGAGGAGCACCTGTATCTCCAAGGAAGTGGTTGTCAGAATAACTGGTGGTCTAGTGGTGCGGTGGGGATGCCCGCTTCTTCCTTTTCGGTCATGCAACTAATCCTCTTTGTCTCATGATTGTGCTGCTTTCAGGTTTTGACCCAAGCTCCACATCTGACCACCACAAAATTCGAAAACTGAAAGGGGCCGAAGGCAATAACCTACTGCCCAGTGTAGGTAGCATAGTAACATAGTAAATTAGGCTGAAAAAAGACACATGTCCATCAAGTTCATCCTTTTAACTTTTTTTAAACTTGCCTAACTGCTAGTTGATATAGAGGAAATAAACAAAACCCATCTGAAGCCTCTCCAATTTGCCTCAGAGGGGGGAAAATTTTTATATATTTATACATACTGTCGTTATCATATCTTCCCTTCAGTGCCTCTTCTCCAGCTTGAACATCTGCAATTTGGCCAGTGTTTCCTCATAGCTAAGATTTTCCATACCTTTTACCAGCTTAGTTGCCCTTCTCTGTCCCCTCTCTAATACAATAATGTCCTGTTTGAGTGATGGAGACAAAACTGTACGGCATATTCTAGATGTGGCCTTACAAGTGCTCTATAAAGTGGAAGAATGACCCCCTCCCCCGTGACTCTATGCCCCTTTTAATACAGCTCAAGACCTTATGCTGCTGACTGGCATTGCTTGCTACAGACAAGTTTTTCATCTACAAGGCCTCCAAGGTAATATATTGATTTGCCTAGTGCAGTCCCATTAAGGGTATTAGAGGCTTGGATATTTTTACATCCCAGGTGCATGACTTTACATTTATCAACATTGAATCTCATTTGCCACTTAGCTGCCCAGATTGCCAGTTTGTCAAGATCCTGTTGCAAGTGCCACATCCTGGATGGAATTAATTGGGCTGATAGTTTTGTGTCATCTGCAAACACTGATACATTACTTACAACACCCTCCCCTAAGTCATTAATGAACAAGTTAAATAAAAGTGGACCCAATACCGAGCCCTGAGGGACCCCACTAAGAACCTTACTCCAAGTAGAGAAAGTTCCATTAACATCCACACTCTGTACCCTATTTACAATAGTTCCTGGGTGCGATTCTGACTTTGCAAACCTGTTTTTGACCTTGACTGTCCTTGAACTCGTCTAGTTTGCTGCTTGTCAACTCTAGCCTGTTTCTGATTACTCTCTTGGATCACAATTCTGTACAATGCTATTGATGTGTTTAATCCGGCCTGTGACATTAACTACCCTCCTGTCTTCTGATTGTGTACTGCTCTGCCCAATTGGTATTGACCCGACCTGTTCCACTACCATGCTCCTTGTTCCCTGTTCTTCCTGCTAATGTTTGGTTCCTTAGCCTGTGCAGAACTCTCTCCCTAGTCCTGACACTCTAAGACCTGGCAGCAGGCAATTAGCGGAGGTCTCTTCCCGAAGCAAATAGGAGGAAGCGTGAGCTGAGGCCGGGACCTTGGGTTTTGTTCTGGGTTTGGGATACCATAAGTTACAGTGGTGTGCAGAAGTCTGATTATGGTGAATATTAGGACACATGTTTATGTGCAAAATTATGAGACTGGCTTCAAATTATTGCTTGGTGTCACAACCAGTATGTTATGTGGGGGCAGTCAGTGACTCCCAACCAGTATCTCGAGAGCAACATGAGGCTCACCAACCTCTTTGGTGATAGCCCAAAGCTGGTGCTAATTTCTAAGTCTTGGCTTAAAGGCAGATATTGGAATCACAAAGACAATGGCAGTGCTAAACAGAGGTTGGAGTTGACTGACAAATCATAGTGGGCTAACATTGAGCTAATTATAGCCCTTATTTGCCAACACCAGAGACCTATATCCAGCTTGAGTGTCTTTTAGGGTTGTGGACCTCTGGTATAACTGATAATTCTTAGTGTAGCCTGCACATAATAAACATATTCTAACTTCCCAGCTTTATCTATCAAAGCTTGATACATCTTGCCAGTTGCTAGACAAGGTGTTGGGATGAGATTACTGATACTGCACATCAGATGGGTGATTCAATTTCCTGGCAGGTGCTTATCATTCAATCACAACCCAGAGCTAAACTTTTCCATTAATATAACTTTTTTATATTCAAGCAACAACACACACATCCTTTCACAGAAAGGTGATATCCGAACGAGATAACAGCTTCTCTAGGGGCCAGAAGAGCCCATCTTGACCCTTTGTCTGAAAGTGACTTTATAGCCCCTTATATTCATAAGAGGAAGTTTGTGTTACCATTTAAGTAAATGTTTTAAGATTCTAAGAAAAAGTATATATTATATCAATTTTAACATTTTTATGTTTTTTACATTTTGTTTTCCTTATATTTCTCTTATAGAATTTAAAATGTGGCCTGGATGCCAAACTTCATGGATCCCCAGAGCATTCCAGTCCATTAGCCAACTCTAAGGGGCCAATTACTGTTTGCTAAAAGCTGCCAAAGTTTTTATTCATTGCAAAAGTCAGTTTATGAAAAATAAAAATTGTCAAGGTTTTCCTACCCAAAACGAAAAAGGATTGAGCCAAATATAAACTGGACCCAATGGGACATTTAAGACTGCAAGTGCATTGTGTAAAGTGCAATTTCTGATACTTTTTTTTACAATAATGAAACTCTTTGACTATAACCCCACCAACTGATACTTCATGCAATGTGTTCATGTGATTGCATATGGCAGAGAATAGAAACTTGCACCTAATCCAGCAGAAGAAGCAAGAAGGACAATTTGGCATTTGGGACAACTATATGGAAGTGCAAGGAGTGCATTTGGATGCAAGTTAATAGTGGCAGCTTACATAAATGACCCCTTGTATCTCTATCTTTATTGGCCATTTCACCCACATGTGACAAATTGGTGAAGGACAGTCTTCTCTAGCTGTGCAGATCGGTTGATGTGCTTTCACTATACAATGTAATCATATGTCAATGATATTATTTTAATATCCAGTGTGAAAATAACACATCCTGTATGATTTTTCTACTGGGACTGGTCATTTTCAGCTTTATTTGGTTACTCTCCCTAGTGTCTTCTCATGCTTGGACTTCAATTATTCATGCTAATCAATGTTGTTTTTGTATTAAAAGAAAAAGGCAAATGCTTCAAACAAGTTATTAAAGATTATTAATCTCTCTAATGCTTTATTCACCAGCAGGTCTTTCCAGCTGACACGTGGGCTCCCATTCCGATTAGAAGAAAGGAGGTTCCAGCTAAATATTGGGAAGGGGTTTGTTACAGTGAGAGCTGTGAAGATGTGGAATTCTCTCCCTGAATCTCTTGAGAGAGCTCTTCGCTTTTACCCACCATGAGATACCTAATGAGAACCTTTTTATAGGCCATCAAGTAGATCCACTGATATTTATTTGCTTTCTAATAGTGGCACATTTCAGCAGGTTTCTTGGTTTCCCTTGCCTTGATTTAGTCTTTATATGTATGTTACTTGGATTGTTACCAATATCTGGTGTAAATTTCATGTCAATAGCCCCATTAGAAATATATTTACTGAGAAAAATGTTGATACGTTCAATACTTATTTTCCTTTCTGCATTACAGTAATTGAGAGGCCTTGTACTGTGGTACCTACAGCTCTTAGGGTGAGACCATTTTTTCTTACATTGTTCATCAACTACTTTAACAGTACTAATCCCATCTAGTATAGTGCAATCAAGCCAATTTTTAAGATTATGTTAATTGTAACCATAATTTACAGATTAGAAAAATTATATCAATAATTTAGAATTTCGTAATTTATTTTCTGAGCTTTATCAACTAATTTGTTTGTACCTAATGAAAAAAAACACCAAGACATGTTTAACTTAAAGGGGTGGTTCATCTTCAAGTTAACTTTTAGTATATTGTAGAAGGGCCAATTCTAAGAAACTTTTCAATTGGTCTTCATTATTTATTTCTCATAGTTTTTTAATGATTTGCAATTTTCTTCTATTTCTTTGCAGCTTTCAAATGGGGGTCACTGGCACCATCTAAAAACAAATGCTCTGTAAGGCTACAAATGTATTGTTATTGTTACTTTTTATTACTTATCATTCTATTCAGTCCCTCTCCTATTCATATTCCAGTCTCTTATTCACATCAATGCAGGGTTGCTAGGGTAATTTGTACCCTAGAAACCAAATTGCTGACACTGCAAACTAGAGAGCTGCTGAATAAAAAGTTAAATAACTATAAAACCACAAACAATAAAAAATGAAAACCAATTGCAAATTGTCTCAGAATATCACTCTCTACATTATACTAAAAGTTAACTCAAAGGTGAACAACCCCTTAAAAATTCACACAGTCTTTATTAAGAAATAACTTACCGATACTCCGCTTATGCTCCTCTTCAGAAAAATTGACAGGGCGACAATCCATCATGTGGCGCTTGATTTCTCCTCCCTGGCTATCTCCGATAGAGGCTAGGGAGGAGACATTGAGCCCCACACGATGGATCGTCGCCCTGTCGCCTTTTATGAAGAGGAGCAGAGTCAGAGTATCTGTAAGTTATTTCTTAATAAAGACTTGTCAAATTTAAAGTTAAATGTGTCTTGGTGTGTTTTTTTTTTCGTTAAAATACAAACTATATATATATATATATATATTTTTTTTTTTTGTATTAGTATGACCTTTCAGGCCAATGTTTGCTTTTTGTTCATGCTTGACCTGAAATGTAGCTGTAAGTAATACAGGGGCTTTGCCATGTTGTTGGAATAAAGGTTTTTTTTAAATGGAAAAGGGTGGTATAGGTTTCTTCTGTATATCTCTTTCAAGATGGTACAGGGTGGTGGGGTGTCTTATGTTTAATAGTGCACTTTGGGATAACTGTTTTAACCTTGTGGTTTGGAAGAAGAGGGCATCATGCCCCTGAATATTTGAGATTTCTGAACTAAATAAACTATTATCCAAATAGTTTATTTAGTTCAGAATATTTCCACCATATTCCTGGACTTGCCTGTATTTCACCTTTAACAATTTTGGATAATATATCCTTTACACCTACTGCCTACTGGGTTTTTTTCCTGGTGTCCTAAACATGTACCATCATGTGTTGGCAGAACGCCCCATGAAACTGCTATCCATCGTCTGTATTGAACCTCCTATCAATTATTTCTTCAAATTACATTAAATGATCAATTCAGTTTCTAATTAAATTAAAAAAATTGTCCAAAAAATAAAGTATCGATTAGTGATGGGCGAATCTATCCCGTTTCTCTTTGCCGAAAAATTAGCGAATTTCCAGCGAAATTCGTAAATTGGCAAAAAATTTGCAAAACGAGTAACGTCAGTTTTTTTTTGTCGCCAGCGAATTTTCAGCAGCAGCCGAATTTGCTCGAATTTATTCACCAGCGGCGAATCGCAAGAATTCACCTCGAATTTGCACCTGCCAAATAAATTCGCCAATCGATCTCTGATCATGATAGAACAGGAATGTCCATAATTCATTAATGTGAGGTCTACTCTTAGTGATGTTGTCCCATTACGATCTAAAAGCATTATTGGCATTCGGTTCCATGGAAAAATTACTTAAATATTATATTGATTTATGAGAAAATGTATATTGCTATTTTTAATAAGCAACTTTTTCTTATGTAACTTAATAAATCTCAGAATGAAAAGCATGAAACAGGAGGGTGATATAGACAAGCTGTTTGTTTACGGTGTCTTGAGATCTACTGATCACCAGCTTAAGGTCTACTGGTTGACCCCCATCTACCTTTTGGGCACTCCTGTGATTGAAACTTTAGGACAGTATAAATTAACTAGTGGCAAGGGAAGATGGGTTTTCAATGTGGAAAGACTTGTAATTTGGAATAACGTTCAAGCCAATGGTTTATGACATTTATTGCAAATAATCACATTGGTATAGGATTGCATGTAAGTTATGTGATGGCTAAAATGTAGTCATTTATTATGAAAACTGATCGAAAGAGTGTAATGCCAGGCAGCAGCAGCACTTGTAGCTGTAAGGATCACATCAGAAACATCAGGGTGCTGTTGTTTCAGATTCAATTTATGGAAAGTTTAAAAACTGCTAATATCTGCCAAACTAGATGAAAAACACAATTTCAATGGTGCATAGCAGAGCTATCCAAGCAACTTTACATTCATTTGTTTTGAGGGTTTGCATTCCCTTTAAATGAGAAATAAACCCTTAAAACGAATGTGTTCTTGGATATTAAGAGTGTCAGTGGCTCTGCACATACTCAGGGATTCTGGGCAGTAGGGAGAAGCGTAGGGGTCATCGCACCAAAGCATCAGAAAATGTGGTTCACCAGTTATAAAAGCTGATGCTACAGGACTGATTGCACAAAGTGCAGTTTTCTATGCCTCCATTATGTTTAAATAGAATAACGTAAAACATGTGAACTGAATTGCTCAATACAAACAATGAATCAACCCATTGAAGCTTGGTATTCTACAATATCCTTACAATGCATGGAATAAACCACATTCCCTATTGAGAGAAGCGGCTGGAGCAGAGTCTTTGGTGGAAATTCACTAAAGTGCGAAGTGTCTTTAATTCGCCAGCATGACATCAAATCGTAACTTCGCAAATTCACTAACACCGACTCTGGCGAATTTTCGCTAGCGAAGTTGATAGACTAGCGCAACTTCGCACCCTTATGCCAGACGAAGTTGCGCACTGACGAAGGATCGTAATTACGCAAATTCACTAAGATGACCATTTTTCTGAACGTTTCCACTTTCGCTAGACGTTACTTCTCCAGGTCAGACCTGGCGAAGTTCAATACAATAGATAGGAGTTTGAAAAAAAAATTGGAAAATTTTTCTAAGTCCCAAAAAAACGCTGGCGTGTTTTACCTTTCTAGGATGATAGTCTGAAAAAGAGCAACTTTTTTTGGGGGGGTTACCCTCCTTCCCCCCTACATTTCCTAACATATGGCAACACAACTATACAGGGGGCACATGTAGGGCAATAGGACAACTTTATTTTATTTATTAAAGGTTTCCTGGGCTTGTGTAGTGCAATGTAGTATACTTTGAAATTCGTGCCGTATGTAAATTAGACATCGCTAGAGTAAATGCTCTTTACTTGGCGAAGTAACACTAGCGCAACTACGCTACTGTTCCCCGACCTTAGCGTAACTTCGCACTTTAATGAATTTGCGTAGCGCTTATGAAATGTCACCTGGCGAAGTGCGGCGAATGTTAGCTAAGGCAACGCGTGCGAATTTTCGCCGCTTAGGGAATTCCCCCCTTTGTTGTTGAATGTTGTTCTGTTTATGGAACGTCAGAGTCTTGGTGAGTCTTTACTCCCTGGGTTTCTTTTCCTTTTGGCTCTTAGCTGTTCTCCTCGTCAGACTTACTGGTTTCTAATTAATGTGACACGGTTCTCATATAAGCGCATTCCAACATCGACTGGCCCAATGCGCCCTGTCCAATTGAATAAATCTACTCAAAGCCTTTGTGTGGAAAAGAAGGGGCCAAGAAATGATGTTGTTTTCCCAAAACAAATTAAATGAATATTTTGAGTATTTTAAGAAAAAATAAGTTTTGCTTTCCTGTTTCTAGACGGTCTCTTCCCGTGTCTAAATGAATAGCTGGATTCTATTAAAAGGTTTATGTGTTATATCTACCTCTCCCGCAAATTCACTTACCTGCAATGGTGGTGCTGGCAAGGTCCCTTGGGAACAGCAGAAAATTCACAGATCCGCACAGACTGAAGGGAGGTTGAACCCCCCGAAACGTTGATCTGTGTGGTGATAAAGAGGGGCCGTGTCCCTGACTATGAATAAATACGATGTTTGCGGAACCGTGAATTTTCTTCTAGTAAAAGGTCTCTTTATGGAATAAAAGGTATAAAATGCTCCTTTTTAGTTTTATGTCACATTAGGTTTCGAAAAAAAGGCCAAGTGCAGTCTGTATGTATTTAAATCAGTAATTCTACAATATTTATAGTTACATGACCAGAGCAGTCTAACACAGTCTCACAGGGTAGGGGGAGAATCTTGACTAATGCCGTATTACTTCCAGGCCGTAGAAAAAAATAAAAAAAATTAGCTTGTACTTGATCCCAACTAATATATACTGTAATTGATCCTTACTGGAAGCAAAACCAGCCTATTGGGTGTCAAGAAAGAAGGGTGCTTCTGCCAGAGGGAGCACCAGATGACACCAGATGGCATCAAATACCTGAATACTCTAGTAACATTTAACAATTCGTGATGGGTCAAATCTGTCTGTTTTGCTCTTTTAAGGATCAGACAGTCTGCAGAAGAAGTTGCAAGAACTCCCATCTGTTGTTTCTATTGGACGTGAGCCCTAGCTCTACTGGGAAACAAATACAATAATTCTGTTACTTTAATGTGATTTGAGTCCTTAATGCACATGGGTACAGATAGTAGACATTTTGTACAGGTAGGACCTGCTATCCAGATTGTCCATGAGTCGGGACCTGGAGCTTTCCAGATAACGGATCTTTGCATAATTTAGATCTTCAAACATTAAGGGGCAAATTTACGAATTTCACGTGAAATGATCAAAGTTCGATTGAATTCGATCGAACAACGATCATCGTACAAATTTTTTGTGAAATAGAAAATCGAAATTTGGCCTCTTCGATCATCGAAGATCGAATAGATCGAACAATCAGATATTCGATAATTCGATCATTCGATAATTGAAGGATTCAAAATTTAAAAGTTATTCGACTGCCTACTTCGCCAGATTGAACCTACCGAATTGTAATAGAAGCCTATGAGAAGCTGCCATAAGCTTCGAATACCATTCGTACCATCAGAGCGCTCGATCGTTCGAATCACAAGAATTTTTCTGACTCTCGAAGGAAATTTCACAATTTTTTTGTGAAATCGAACAATCGGTATCCGATCGTACAAATTCATCGAGAAATCGGATATCGAGCAATATGATTGCCTAAAACAATTCGATAAGCATTTGATGGTCAAATACTTATCAAATTGCAAATTTGGTCGAGCTAATTATGGGGAATAATAGTAAATTTGCCCCTAAGTCAAAAGAAAATAATGTAAACATGAAATAAAGCCAATAGGCTGGTTTTGCTTCCAATAGGGATTAATTATATCTAAGTTGGGATCAAGTACAAGCTACTGTTTTATTATTACACAGAAAAAGGAAATACTTTGTAAAAATTTATATTATTTTCCTAAAATGGAGTCTGTGGGTGATGACCTTTCCATAATTCAGAGCTTTCTGGATAATGGATTTCCGGATAACGGACCCCATACCTGTACAGATATCACACACCAGTTTATGTGTCCGCTAAATGTTTTTCACTCAGATATCTTAATGATATCATGCATTGAAGCAATTCTTCTAAATACCCATGGTTCAGCCAATGGTTAATTGTAGCGAAGCGCTTTGGGTTTCTAGAACAAGTTCTTATGATCTGACAAATGTACCTTTATTTGTCAGTCACCGTCTAGCAGGAACGGCACAGACTCTCTGCTTTATGTCCATACATAAGTATTTACAGTCACAAATGTAAACACTCAAGGAAAAAAAATTATATAAATAACTGCATGACTTTTTGAGATATAGTGAGTTCATTTTTTCACCCATTAGAGTCTATGGGTGTAATTTTCCCAGGTGAAATTTCACTCAGCTGTTGCTTCAAATTTATTTTATGAGCATTGTAAAAACTAATATCTTCAAAACTTAAAAAATGTAGGTTGCGAACGTGCTTAGAAAAGGGCTCCAAGAAATGTGACATGTATTCGTCTTGGGGTTTTTTTTTATTAGCACTAAGGAGCTTTCATTGGGATGTAAAAACCTAGCTACTCAGATGTCTGTAAGACAAAATTTGTCTCGCAATTTGTCGCGTCATCCATAGTCTTCAAAGAATTCCGGAAGATTTTTGGGAAAGCAAAATGGGTCATATTCACCCAACACTATTGTCTTAAAAAGCTCAGACCAACTTGTTCAAAGGATTATCTGAAGTTCATGTACTAGGTGGTCCTCCTTCAGTTTTTAAGGGTAATATTCCAAATGTTTCTCCCAGTCTATGCCACTGGCAGATGTAGCATTTAAAGGAGAACCAAAACCCTGATTCATAAAAACCCCTATCCCAATACCCTCCATAGTCCCCCCCCACTCCCCCCCAGCCTAGGTCTAATCTCCAGTAATTGCCCCTAAGTCTTTACTTATGCTTCTCTTAAACATATTTTTACTACAGTTTTTCCATCAATGAGTTTGTGCAATCAAACAGCAGGTCCAATCAAAAGTAAGTTTCTTTCAATCAGTTGGGTCAATCACTCAGACTTTTTTTCATTTAGTTGTTTCATACAAAGATAATTCTAAAGAAGGATTCATGTCATTCTTTGTGTTTTGGGAACTGAGGTTTAGCAAAGTATTCCATCTTGCACTGTAGGGTTCTCATCGTCCAAAGCAGTAATTCTGATTTAAAAGGCTTATCATATCTTTTATCTAAATAGTAAGCTCACCCCCTGCACGTATTCCCAAGAGTTTGTCGTGATTATATGAAAGGAAATGTTGTAATTATCTCTGCTTGAAAACAACTATGTACCATTCCTCTTCCATCTCTGGTAACACAACAACATCCTTAGTTTGTAGATAAGAACTCACAAAAGGAAATGTTGTCAATAACAGCTGGTTTTAGGGCAGAGCAGGCGATTTGCCTTGGAGCCCTCCAACTGTTGTTGAGCTCCAGTTGGCAACAACCCCTTACCCTACTATGTTAGCTTACTAATAACCAGCAGGCAAACCCATGCTCTCTCAAAATGCCCTCTTTTTCATGGCATGGCAATGTCAGGTTTTTATTGCTTCACACTAGTGATGAGAGAAGTTTTTCGCCAGGTTTTGCCATGATAAAGAACCCCATAGACTCCAAAGGGTGAAAAAATTGTTGCACATCAAAAGAAAATTGTTGTCCATGTTATTTGACAAAATTTTCACTATTTCATGTGTTTTCAAAAGATTTGCCCATCACTCGATCACACCTGTCCCTGTATCCCGGGGACCAGTCCTATTTCAAGACCGTGGACACCACAGAAAGCTATTCGCTAATCCATCCCCACCCTCTTGGTGTCAGGGCCCGAAGGCTCCGGAGTGATGTTGCGGACCAAGGAAGAAGCAAAGTCCAATATACTTCAAGCTCCAAGAAAGGACGGCACTCCGATCAGGAAGACAGGTTTATTAGGGATACTGTGCCCTACGCGTTTCGGGAGTCAATCCCTTAATCATAGGCACAGTATCCCTAATAAACCTGTCTTCCTGATCGGAGTGCCGTCCTTTCTTGGAGCTTGAAGTGCGTTGTAGCAGGGGGACGCTGCTGACAGAGCACCTGATTGGGTATGTTGGGACAGAAGATATGAGTGGGCTTTGAGCGGTCTCTCCGTTTGTTCAAAGTCCAATATAGCGAGGTATCCGAAGGGTTAAGCAAGAGAGTAGTCAAAGTCCAGGCAAAAGGGTCAATCCAGGCAGAGTAGGTTCACAGACGAGTAAGCAGGCAAGGGTCAAAACAGGAATCAATCACAGGAAGTCGCACCCAGGAACTTTACAATAAAGACCTATACTTGGGCACAGTCTATTGTCATCTGGCAGCTTTTAAAGGCCCATTTTGGCGCCAAATGGACGCAGTGACGTCATCACGTTGACGCGCTGATGTTTCGTCGCCGGAGACCAATCCGACGCTGACACCTTGACGCCGGCATCAAAGATGACACACGCGACTCGTTTCGTCGCCGGAGTGACGATTCGTGTACAGCGCCGGAACCAGGAGGAGCGTGCAGGACCCCGCCATCTTCAGACGCCAGGTGAGCGTCCCTTACACTTGGATTAGCTCCTAAATGTCTCCTGCAGGAGCTCAGTTAACCCCATCCAAAGTGTCAGTCTACTGATCAAGAGAAGTATCATATGACAATTCCAGGCTCCAGGGAGGTATGAAATTGTAACTCCATTGTCCTCTTATTACCATCCAGGTAACACTCTGTGCTTGATATATTAATTTGTTCATCTTAGTGCCTCAAAGACTAACAATAGCAGAGCCGGAGGTTTTCATTTTAAAAATCCGGTAGTCTTACTGTAGCTTGAAACCAGTCTGTCTTTAACAGCTACTGCCCCCTTCTGGAGAGTTGAGCTTGACACTTTATATAAAACTTTAGGAAGTTATAGAAAACAGGTGAGTATTGCAGCCAGTCAAATGTATGTGATATTCCTAAAGGGGCTAACTGAGATGAAACAAACATTACTATTTTAATGTTTTTATCAGACATAGCATAGCATAACATAGGGGATTCTGGGATTGCTTGTGAATTCTTTAAGGCATGATGTGAATTTTCAGAGAGTAAAATTAATTTTCCTTTGATAATATCCCCCCATTTATTATGAAACACGTCTATATTAAAGCGTTTGTTACAAATATTCTGCACAGATGAGAACTTTGTCTGCACTCTGATCCTTTGGCTCCTTTCTCTTTGTTCTACCACAGATGTCAAGGCCGTTTGTCTCCATGGCACCAGCACATGTATATTAAATGTCACAAGTGAATTGTTTGTTCCCACTGAAATCACTGCTTCGGTCAGTGAAGAAGTTGGTATAATAAACAATCCGAGCCAAAATGCAATTTACCTCCATTGCATGGAACAGAAATGATGAGGGCTTATTAAATAGAAAGCAAAGCACAGTGTGAAAAGGAACACTTTTTTAGTGGAATGGTAGTAAAGCCTCCAGCTTTCTATTATAAGAAATAATGGCAGGAAAGGTGTAGCAGGTTGATGAAAATGCCTCTTATTTAGGGTTGCCACCTTTCAGGTGCCCAAGATCCGGGCAGGAGTCATAATGTCAGAGGAACAGTGATGTGAGCGGAGCGAAAGTGGCCATGCGGTGGAGCTATGATTTGGCGAGATCCTGCCTGGTTTTCCTTATTTGAAAAACTGGGCAGACTGTCTTGACCCAGGCAGCCCTTCTAAAAACTGGGTTGTCTGGGTCAAATCCAGACAGGTGGCAACCCTACTCTTATACTTATGTAGAGACCCTGAGCTTTTACTCAGGCAGTTTTCCCTGTATTTGGAGAACTAAGGTCCTCTGGTTCACCCAGGCAGCTATGTCCATTTCCCTGGGTCCATTGTAACTGAGCTAGTTCAAGGTTTGCCCAGTAGGTGGCAGTGTATAAAAGGAGAACACAGATGCTCAGGGCCCTCTTTCCTGGATCCAACATTGCAGGGGGGTGGTACAGTATAGGGTCGTGGAGGAGCGTTACCCAGAGTATTTCCATAAGTGTTACAAACTGTTGAGAAGATCTCTGGTATTGATGTAAATTTGAGATGCCATTGAGACCTATTGCATTCCCTAGAGACCTACTTGTTTGCTCAATAGAGAAGTTTATTTGTTTGAAGCAACTCCTGGACTTCTGTTGATCTCTGTTGGGAGACACCCAGGATCCACATGAGGGTAAGGTGCTTAAAGGGGCCATTACACACTGCTGGGACTTGCCCACAACCTAAAGGAATCCGGGGTACACTTCTCAGGCTCACCCATGAGTGCGCTACACTTATTGTGTTCTACATTTATACCACTTATTAAGTCTTCATCTGGGTTATCTCAGCATCTTTGCATTGGAGAGTTCTGTAAAGTTCCTGCCTTTCCTACTTGTATACACTATGTAGATTGTGCCCTCACAGATAAACTTTACATAAACTGACAGATCCACTTCACCTAACATACAAACAGATATTTGACAACCAAGTGGTGGATCAGTTTGTACTTGCTGTATCTGATATTTTCTGCCCAGGCTAAAAATCATATTAATGGTTCATGCATACCCCTGAAGAGAGACACTGCTATGACTCAATAGGGCCCTTGGCCAGACAGAATGTTTTTAGCATTCCCATTGAATATCTTACAAAACCCTGATGAGATATCAATTAGGGCTTCTGTGGTTTTGGCTCCATGCTTGAGCCAATATCTGATGCCTTGGTCAGTGGGGTCTGAGTCAGCAGCAAATTTTGACCTCTGTGCAGGCAATGTAAAGTGGGCTAACCAGATGATTGTGTACACTCTCCAACTGACTAGCCCATGGTACAGTATGTACAAAGGACCCAACAAGGCTCAACTGCCTTTCTGTTGTTCCAGTCATTCATACAAAGAGCATAAAAGGAGAAGGAAAGGCTGTTTGCACTTGGGGGTGGTAAATGTTAGGCACCCCCAAGTGATTGTATTGACTTACCTGAAACCCCGGGCCGGTGCTCCGGCAGAAAACTGCATTGGTCTGGGTTTTTCTAGTGAGCACCACATCGAGATCTACTTCTGTGTTCTTCTTTCTTCAAATTTCTCCAGGAAAACACATGCGCAGTAGAACAAAAGAGCCAACTTTTTAGTTAAAGTTTAACTTTTTGTTCTGCTGTGCATGCACAACCGCACAACGAAAGAGGAAGCAGGAAGACGATCTCTCCATGGTGCTCACTGGTATAAATCCTGGCCTGGGGTTTCAGGCAAGTAAATACAATAACTTAAAGACAACTTACCCAATTGCTGCAGTGACAGCTATCCACAGCAGATGATATTGTTTTGGATTGGTGGAAGATTATGGAATAATACATTAAAGTTGAGTTTCTCTGGGATAGAGGAAGAAGGGGAAGAAGTGGAAGAGGTAAAATAGCCTTTATATCAATATATAGTTCATGACCCACCACTTAAAACTATGCAAAATAGTCGTATATAGCTGAGCAGCTCCATCAACAAGCCACATGAGTTGGGTTTAGTACACTAAGATAACCCCCAGTCATAGGAGCCATATGTTGTAGACTTTGTAGTTTAGCGGAGTGTACAATGTTGAATCCCTTACTGGATTATACTATTTTTGCTCTCCAAACTCCAAACAATCATTGCATATACTGTGTATAGATACCAGTGATTTATCTTTAAAGGTCAATTTAAGGGATGCCCTTCTGGGAAACCACGCAAAGAAAGCAATGGGTGGAATAGAAGACAGTCCTGTAACTAAGTAATAGTTTTAATGCATACACTATAGCATAACTATAACAGCTTTATTTTGTATATGCAAAGAGTACATAATAAATATATTGTGTATTTTACTCTTGTGCTCCTGTGCTTCTGGATCTCCACTATTAGGGTAAAACTACAATGGAGATTTTGATCAGAATTTGTGCATCAGATTTTATCTGATCTTGCCATGCAATTCCACGCAACAACATGAAATTTGTAGGTTCTTACAAAATCTAATCCCCCTATAGGTAGAATGTAAAGTCAGATGGTGTAGTTCGTTGAAGCATCTATATCTGAAAATCAATGTATTTCAATAGGAAAAAAGTTGGTCAGCCACCATAAGTAGGGATGTTCCCAAGACATTCAGTAGCTAGTAACCCTATTCGAAAAGAAAATATAATACAAAACCCTAGATCAGTGATCCCCAACCAGTGGCTCTCGAACAAGATGTTTCTCACCAAACCCTTGGATGTTGCTCCCAGTGGCCTCAAAGCATCTGCTTATTTTTCTAATTTTTGGCTTGGAGGCGAGTTTTGGTTGCATAAAAACCATGGGTAATAGAGACTCTTGTAGGCTGCCAGTCCACATTGTGGCTACCTGATTGTCAATCAAAGCCCTTATTTGGCACCCCATGAACTTTTGTCACGATTGCGTTGCTTCCAAACTCGTTTTACATTTGAATGGGGCTCACAGGTAAGAAAGGTCCCCCCTCTCCCTCACTGAAGCCAAAACCCCTTAAGTAAGTTGCAGTCCTTGCATTTACTGAAGAGGAATGGAGCGCTCTTATAGTATTTCTAAGCAAATTCTTGTTGGACACAAGGTCCTTTTATTGAACAAAATCAAAATACTGTATATCACAGATGAAGCTATAACAGTTTGCTCAGTAGCTTAGAGTAGTATCACAGTGCTCAAGATAATGTTATTCAGGGTAGTGTCATGGTACTTACTTCTGCAGACCTTAGCTGAAGCACATTCTAAGGTAAACTCTTATCATTTAGGTTCCTAAACTGGTGGTAGGGTCTGGTGACCACCTTTTCTCGGGAAAAATACCAGCCTTTTTACCTCTTTTATCATGCCTTGCCTAGGAATAACATTGGTATCTCATATCATTTTCACCACACGGGTAACCTTAAAGGAGGAGTAAAGTAATTTTTTAATCAGGGGTCCCATGTACTTGCCCCCTTACCCACTCCCCTAGGATAACATTGATTTCCATACTGATTTTGAAAATGGGAAGAGGCCACCATGACAGTCACTTGTCTTCCTATTCTCTGATGACATTGAACATGCACATTTGAAGACAATGCTTTATTTTGGTTGTTCACCACCAGCAAGAGAGAGAGAGAGAGAGAGAGAGAGAGAGAGAAAGAGACATTTAGTCCTTTAGTATATGACTTAGCAGAACACTGCCTCCTGGGTATAATACTCTCATGGGAAAGCAGTCATTGCCAGGGTTCCTCCAGCAGACACAAGTTACAGCTTCAAAAAACGAAATTATGTTGCACAAAGAAACTACTTATATGTTCAGATTAACACAGTTCTTGTAGAGACGTGTTAAAAGAAAAGATAGATTTTTCTGTTTCCTTAAATAAATCCAGACAGTTTTTGCCCACTGATATTAATTCCTCTCATGTAATAAAGTGCAGTGCGATGGAAGGACTAAGATTGCTCTCTGCAGTTCCCTCACACATCTCTTAGGGTTCTCTCTGAAAATGCTATTTTACTCACATAGGCTAAAAAAAAACTGATTATGAAAAACGTTAGGTGTAATTCCTCTTCAGAAATGCACACCAGGGAGTGTAGAAATAGTCTGGATCTGCAGGTGGATGTCAGTGCCAAGCACTGCACAAGGGAGAAGATGGTGGAGTGTCAATGGGAGTGAGGGGGGTCTTGTGCTTAGGTTTCCGGTGGACTCAGAAGCCTCGGTTCATGGGATTAGACCAGTTCCCCCCTGGGGAAAACAAATGGGGGACTAGAGGGAGGTAGAGAATGAAACTGGTGTTAACCAGGTGCTTGGATGATGTGGAGAGATGAACAAGCAGATGCTTCTCTCCTAAATGTTATCTCAGGATCCACAGATTTCATCGTTCCTGTCTATGGACAGTACTTGCTCTTTTCAACTGGCTAGACAAAAATCGAATTTATTTTAGTATTTGGAAATGGAAATACCTGTGTACACCAAGCCATCAGTGTGGGGTTTGCTATTAGACATTAATCGCCAATCTTTAATGAACCACAAACATTTAAGGGGCTTGGCCACACTGTAGCTTCAAACATGTATAAAAAACTGTGCCAATCACATATCACATCCCTGGAAGACATGGTGGGCCATCACAGATGGAGTTTGCCTGTAATGCAGTTTGGTACACTAGAGTCTTTTCAAGGTTCTACTGAGATGTCAATGTCAGATGAACTCCCCTAAAAGTGTCTTGGGATCTGCTGAGCAACCAGGAAGAAACACTCTGTCCAGACTGCTGTTAAATAATAAATTTAAAGACATTGAGCTTCCCATTATTGGTGAAAATTTAATCCATTGTGATGGAAAACTCAAAGCTCTTGCCTCCGGGATATACCTACAAAGCTAGAAGACATCAAAAAATACCTCAGTGTTTTTCATAACCATAAAGGTTTGGTCAGCATTTGTCAGAAATATTCCATCAACAAGGACTAAACATCTATAGAACGAAGAATGGACATTTTAGGGTAACCATTATCCAGTCAGCTTAACAATGAGGCTTGAGTGAAATTTGCAGGAGGACAAAGATCCCAAACACAAGACCAAGGTAATATTGGAATGTCTCAGAAACCTAAAAGGCAATGGCCCAGCCAAAGGCCTGATCTGAACTCCAACTGAGAAGCTTTTTCAGTAATCAAAAACTGAAGGACATAGTTGGCAATTGCAATAAATAGACTGATTATTACTGCTTTACTGCAACACCAAGTCACAGCAGAAGAAAAGGAACCCATTTAGAACAAACCTTGAGTCTGACAGAAATGAAGGTCATCTCTGAAAGATTCTCTACATACAGTAAGTAGGGGGCATCTCTTACCTTGTGGCTGATACTGGGCTACAATTGTTACTGTTTGACCCGCCCCTTTCAGTGCAGCAGCGGCCTGCTCATGGGATGCACCACGAAGGTCAATGCCATTCACCTGGGGGAGAGAAGCAAACAAAAGGTCCCATATAATTTACATACATGCTCTCTTAATATTTATTGTGTCACAATAGGAAATATTACTTTGCCTGGGTAATTGGGCCACCCCTAGCAAAGAGTCTACGGTGCTAGGGAAAAGCAATTCTGGAGTACTTTTTTGAGTATATATATATATATATATATATATATATATATATATATATATATATATATATATATAAATAAATATATAGAAATTGTTCCAGTTACTTGTTTCACACTATTTAAACTGGTAGCAAAGGCTCACTGGCTGATAGAATAGATAAATGTCACCAATCAATTCTGGAACAGAGGTTCATTATATAAACCCAAAAAAAAAAAAAAACAAGATCCCCTCGGTAAAATAAAAGTCATAAAAACAGGTATCTTCCATGAAAAGAGCATTGCTTGACTAGGTACAATTTATATACATTTCCAAGCCTTTGTGTACAATGAGAACAGGAATATTAGCTGTTAAACACGGCCATTTCAGCTCATTATTCACACAAACACCTGCCGGTGGCTCACAACTGATTAGCAAATGGAAGGTTTAACCATGCAGGGCTTCAAAATTGCAGAGGACTCTTAAATTGCTCCTGATTGTAGTTCTCTAATCCAACATTAATATTACCAAGCGGGGAGTAATTTTGGCCAATTCAAGAGCCAATTTTTTTGGCAGTAATGTGTTTTTTATGGGCAGATAATCACAGTGATTTCCTTGCCAACAAAGCTTTGCTTCCAAAGGCCTCATACTTACATTGGCTTCAAAATAAATATGCTGGAAGAGATAAGAACGAGTGGGATAAATGATAAAGTAATAGGTTTATATTTGGGAGGCAGTGAAACAAATTATCTACAGCTGCTCATCTACAGAAACTCCAGGATCAGGGGCTGACGGTCTTGTGGCACATCACTCAACAGATGCACAAAAGGCTTCAGGACTGGGTTTGTAGACCATCTTCATCTAGGCTTTAGTACAAACTACAATACCCAGAATGCCTCTGCAATTTTGTTATGCACATGGTCAAAAGGTTTACATTTGATGCAAACTGTCAGTGGTCTGCTTCTGCTCTGGGGCTGGTTTTAGAACTTCCCTCCTAATGAACCCAACATACTCCAGCCTCCTGGAGGTGACTTCTCCAACCCTGGCCTGTCACATCTTTACCATACTCATTCAATTGTACAAAGCCAGGAGACTGATTTTTGGAAGGGCAACCCTGAATTAAAGATACCATCTATTTTAGATGTTCTGGGAGATTATACAAATTATAAGAAAAATGTCAGTCTCTTCAGAGCAAAAATGTAATATCCCGGCTCTACTTTCATCCTTGCCTCATTGATGAGCGAGTGGCCATGATGAGTACTGTAGGTGGAGGTACAACATTACTCCAACTTTAATCACAGCCATGTGTGGAAGTGGAAGAACCAACCCCTGTTTACCGCTCCCCGCCAGTTGGTAGTTTTGTATATTCCCTATAAGTTACTAGATCAAGATTAATGAAGAAGGACAACGCTAACAGAGTTTCATTGCCAGCCCTGCAGCTTGTATTTAACAAAAGTTTCACATGATCAAGTGACCTTATCTCAATACCCTTCACTACTCCTCAACCAAATGAGCACATTTTGGGAGAAACATTTCCATTGGGCGATATCAGAGAAATGGTAACCAATTGGCTTTTATCAATGGACCAGGGGCCTCTCTGCATTTACTCATATATTGATCGCTACATTTATTTATTTGATCAGAATATCTGACTTTCAGTGCCACTTTGATTTGCAGCCTATATGAAACGGTTTACAGAAACCTATTACAATGAGAGTGTGAGTAAAGTTGTTGTACCGTGTTACAGGGCAGCCCTTTTGGAATAAAAAAATTACAAAGTGGTAAAAAGGTGATACCTTTATTGGCTAATTAAAAGAATCATTTTAGCTACTTTTTCAAGCGGAAAATCTTATTCCCAAAGGGCTGGTCATAAGCTAGGAACCTTGTTCAAAGTACTTACAACACACACTTTGCTCAACTTCTGAGAGACTACGCTGGACTTTGAGATCATTGGAATTCCTTTTGTTCTACACTGCATTAATGCAGATCCCCTCAAAAATTACTTTAACCCCTTACATGCAGATTGATATTCCTTTTTGTTGGTCAATTGAGTAATTTGACCTTTGAGCTGAATGTTGTATGAGTATACACCAGAGAACACCACAGATTCTTTGTAATCAGCTTGAAAAAGGAACTAAAATGTTCTGAAAGCTTGCTATGATTGTCTCAGTTGCCAATAAAGTTATCACCTTTATACCACTTTGTTATTTTTTATTTCAAAAGGTTTGACCTGTAAAATTAGAGAGTGGTTTATTCCAAGAGCTTTACTGCCATCCAGTGGCGCTTGGATCAATTGTAGCCATTCATAGTAGTTGCCAACATCTGAAATTGACTTAGTTGATGCCACTTAGTTGATGCAAATCTAAACATCTAAAGGTCTGGCAGTGTCCGAATTTGCCATACATGATGTCTGACAATTCTGCTTATTTTATTGTGTTTATAAGCCTGATACTTAATGGTGCAAGTCCAGTCAAGCACTGGCGTTCCTCAAGTTTTGCTTTAAAGATTTCCATTTTCATGGAATAACTTGTAACCTGATACTCACCTATTGGGTAGGTGAGGAGCAAATCAAAGGTACAGGCACAACTACCCTAGCTTTTGTCAATGCTGAACATAAAACCGTAGCTATTCTGATGTGCCCCAACCTGCAGTACTGACTTACCCCAACTAGTGATGGGCGAATGTATTCACCAGGGGTGAATTCGTGGTGAATTCCCGCGATTCGCCGCTGGCGAATAAATTCGAAACGAAGAATGACGGACGCGCGTCAAAAACATGCCGCGACTGGTTTCGCTAGTTTTTTTGCCAATTCACAAATTTCATTGGAAATTCGCGAATTTTTCGGCGAAGTGAAATGGGGTCGATTCGTCCATCACTAACCCCAACCCCTCCACAATGTGTAACCTGTGACTCAACACTCCCTATGTGCATATATATTGGCAAGTGAAGGCTCTGACAGAACAGAGATAGCAAGAAACCATGTGGGGCCCATTCTGGTCATAAGAATGATCCAATACTGTGTATCTGATTCCATTTAAAAAGTTTCTATATATCTGTTACCTTGTTATGAGCTAAGGGTAAGCTGGAGAAGCTGTGCTAGCAATACAACTGTGCTCATTTACAAGACCTGCAACTGTAGCTCCAGTTGATTCTGTACAGTCCCCATATGTAATAAAAGGCTTTAAGTTTGCCCATGAGTAGAAAAGTTATAGCAACCATTAAGATGCTTGCTGATTGGTTGCTATGGATTACTGAACCTGGGTCAACCTAGTGCCTTTTATTTTATAACCCCATACAGGACTGGACTGAGAATCAAAATAGGCCCTGGCATTTCAGGTACACAGAGGCCCACCAGCCCACTAAATACTGACTTTCTATGGCACATTATAGCAGCCCATCTGGCATTTACCCTAACCCACAGATTGCCAGTCCGGGCCTGACCCCATAAGTGTTCTGTTTTCATGTAGTGGTGGTGTGAGCTACGTAAGGCTATACTACAAATGTTATATTACCCCAAGGGTCACCCTGTTTGAACAATGTTGATCCAGGTACTGTTCCAACTGCTGTTGGTCAAGAAGGATTCCCCTCCCCACTAAGGCAAACTGACTTCAGACTAGGGGTGCCTTCTTCTTCATCATCTAGATGTTGAGTAGGCTATAACTGGGCAAAAGAATGGTGACCTATACTGCTATGCAATAAAATTTTTGGGTAATCTTGTATTATTTTCAGAGCTAGAGAAACAAAAAGAAGGGGCCACGGCTGTTAGGGAACAAATTTCTTTTTTTAATGGTTTGGAATACTGGCAAGGCAGATTTTGGGCACATCAGCAAGGCCATTTGGCCAGGGCCCTTTTGGCCACCATATCCATGGGCTCCTAATTCAAAGGGCTGCCATATCATTTCCCACAGCTACAGTACCAGCCTTGTCAAGCTGAAAAGGATACTGTAATGGGCTTCTGCACTGAAACCCATTTAACATGACTTGGGGCAGCTGGGAAATTACAATATGTCTAGTCCCATGTCAGATTTTAAAATAAAATGTAAAAAAATCTCTTTGCTCTTTTGAGAAATTGAGTTTAATGCAGAATTCTGCTGAAGCAGCACTAGTAACTGATGCATTTTGAAAAAAAATATTTTTTCCCATGACAGTATCCCTTCAAGTTCCAGATCCTTATACTCTCACACCATTGAGGTTCCACCCAGTTTGTGGCCTACCCTTTTCCTTTATTGTAAGTGCATTCATCCCAGCACAATATACTAAGGGGCAATGTTCAGTGTCCCCAGGCAGAGAGGGGGAAGATTAGGGCCCCCAGGAGTAAACCAGTAAAGCTATTGGCTGAAAAAAAGGTTACTTAGCACCATTGTCAATGGAAAGCAGTACAGGAGTCCAAAATTAAGACCCAAGCATATGCAGAATGTTCCACAAGTAGTAGAATAAATCCAAAGGTGCGGTGCAGTTGGCAAGGTTATTCAGTGAGTCTTGATACCTACTGATATGATTTGGTCTCCCCTTTGGAGCTCCCCACTCAGATCTGCTGGTCCCCCTGCGAGGATGAAGGAGATAAAGATCCCTTCTCCGTCTTCTCCTCCAACAATGTTAAAACCAAGTCCTGTGGACCCTTTGTGTAGTATTACTTTGCGGGGTTCTCTGCGGAAGTAATAACATGAATTTTGTTATTGATTCAACTGAACATGTGATATTTTTGACAATTTAAAATGGATGTTTTCACCTTCAGACCAACTGCATAAACCCACAGTCCCTGTCAATGAAATAACAACATGGTACAGACCAATGGCATATAAATAAACATGGAGAAATGAGGACCGTGTCTTGTTTAAGCAGCCCTCTGGCATTTGGCAGAATGCTGTAAGCTGCCATAGGCTAAAGTGGGGAACCTAAAGGGTTTATTTCCTCCTACTACTCAAGAAGTCCCCAGTCAGTAACCTATACCCCATGGTAGGGAAATATTTCCTCTTGGCTCAGGGGTAGTTTATTAGGTATTGTTCCCTAGTGTATAAAAGGACTCTACTTTAGCAGGAGGTGAATCTGCGAGAATGAGTTAGAACTATGGGTAGACATAAGAGGCACATGCCCAGGGCACATGGGGGCACCAGCCATGTATCTTTTCTTTCCCCTACCCCATATCCAGGCCATTGTTTCTGTTGCAGAATGAGCTGTGTCGGCTTGGTCTGATCCTGCTGCCAGAGGGCCTGAGAGGGAGGTAGACCTCAGTACAGGAGATCAACACCAATGTCTATAACTATAAACCATTCATTAGCGAAGAGGGGATACAGGGACCAACACCATGTCAAGCCAGTGAGCACCTTAGGCATATTGGCCAGCTACTGTACCTCTCCAACACACCATACCTCAATGAATGTGAGTGTGGAGTGACAACTAGGCTTGGGGCAGAAGTTACAAGTGAAGGCACAGGACTTGAAGGCCTGGACAAGGGGTGAGCAGCCGCAAGGGTTACATGCTTAGAGCCCCTCTACCTTTTCTTTTTCTTTTCAATTTCTTTTTATTGAATTTTATAATCAATCCAAATGGTACAAATAATAGTGCAGTACATTGCAATACAATACAATACAGTCCATATAACTGATATAGTCTATTCAGGTAGATGAGAGACAACAAAAACAAAAACAAGAAAAGAAATAAAATAAAATAAGATAAAATATAATATAAGTTCAACTAACGTAACTTTCATATGACCAGAAGGTAGACATAAGAAAAAAATAAAGAAAGAAAAATCTTTCTCCATAATTACTCATATTACAAAAGTATGATAGAACAATGTGAATGTAACTACGTCGGTTCCACACATATATATATATTATATGTTATATGTATATGTTAGTCTATGTTAGCCTATGTTAGCTTGATGAAACTCTAATTCTTTTCCCATGAAGTTAAAGACAAATTGTTTTCTCTTTGTTTCTATTGCTTCTAAGTATATAGACCATTTAATATTTAATTGTTTCCTTAAACTGGGTCCCCCGATTTTATATCTGACTGCATCTTGTAAGCAAAGATTATACAGATAGTTATTTACATCTTCTAAAACAGGAGAATTATCTTTAATCCAGTAAAGAAAAATTGATTTTCGAGATGCTGCAGTAACCAAAGAACAGAAGATAAAGATTTCATCGGGTATATCAATAGGTGGATTATCATCAGATTCTTTCAGGTAGTCTTTAAGATCAAGAAGTGCAAATTGTGGGTTCAAAGTAATTTTAAGGTTGGTTACCTTCCTTATAAAGTACTGAACGCTATTCCAGAAATTCTCTATTAATGGACACGACCAAGTGTAATGAAAGATATCAATTTCCAGACTTTTACATTTGGGACAATAAGATTTTTTCTTTATAGTTGGAGAATCCTGAAACATTGTGCTATAACCCAGGTGTATCCATCTAAATTGTTGGTCTCTCCAGGATTCTGAATATATGTTCTTTTTGTAATTCTGCAATATTTTTAAAAGAACTTTGGGAGTAATTTCTAAATCTAAAAATGCTGACCATTTTATCCCAGAAGCTTTAAGAGGATCGCAGTCTCCACAAGACAAAAGCGAATGGGAAATGTGCTGAATTTTATTTAAATTAGGATTTTCCATCAGAAATTGAAGTGATTCATAAAAATGATGTTTAAACAGAGAAGAGTAATACTTGTTGCCAGGTATCTTAATACCCCTTTTTACTTGAAAATATGTCAACTTATCCTTTTCCTCTAAATGATATCTTTCTTTAAGAATCTCCCAATGGAATGGTTCTTCTGTATCGGGGTCTAACAGTTGTCTGATTTGATATATACCTTTCTTCTCCCAATTTAGAATTATTTGACCACCTCTTTTTATGGGAAAACTTCCCAGGAAAAAGGGGGAAAGAAAAGGAGACATATTGTAATTTTCTTTATTCAACTTAGAAATAATTTTCCAAGTTATAACAGTATCTCTATATAAGATATTGTTTTTGATATCATATGATTGCTCTGACCATTTCTTATGTAAAGATGTGATGATAAACGTTTTAGATGTTGATTTTAATTCCAAGTCAAGATTGGTGTATTTTTCATTATCAGATAACCATTCTACTATGTATCTAGAATTGGAAGCCAAGTTAAATTTGCGAAAATCTGGGACTGATAGGCCTCCCAGGTTTTTAGGGCATCTTAGTTTTTCTAATGAAATTTTTGGTTTCTTTTTCTGCCATATAAAATTGTTCAGGGCTTGATCTAATTTTTTAATATCCTTGTGTTTTAAAAGTAAGGGAAGATTTAAAATTGGGTAGGATATCTTAGGGAATATTAGCATTTTAAAAAATGCCACTCTTCCCATTAAATTAAGGGGACAGTTCATCCATTTATTGCACAAGGATATTGTAGATTGGATTAGTGGAGAAAAGTTTAAGGAATATATTTTGGATAGGTCAGAAGCTACTGTAATGCCTAAATATCTCAATTTACCTGAGGGTGTTTTTATTTTAAGATCTTTAAGTATTTGTTTCGGTATGGTTCCGGTTACGTTTAAAATATCTGTTTTGTCAAAATTTATTTTATATCCAGAGAATGAACCATAATGAACCAAAAAACTAAATATATTATTAATAGAACTTATAGGATTATTGACCACCAAAAGAAGATCATCAGCATAGGCTAATGTTTTGATGACCTTAACATTGATCGTTATCCCTTGGAAAATATCTGTAGTGTCTAAGTATCTAATTAGTGGTTCCATGGATATATTAAACAAAAGTGGGGACAAAGGGCACCCCTGTCTCGTCCCTCTGAAAAGATTAAAAGTATCAGAGCATTCACCAGCCACAATAATTCTTGCTTTGGGGAGAGAATAAATTTGCTTCAACAGAGACATAAAGAACCCTTCCAATCCGAATTTATAACAACATTTAAATAAATAGTCCCAATGTAAATTGTCAAAAGCTTTTTCTGCGTCTAGACTTAACAATGAACAAGAATTTGTCAAGATCTTGCCCTTGTGTATTACATATAATAGTTTCCTTATATTTTTTACCCCAGATCTATTTCTCACAAATCCTGTTTGTTGAGGAGAAATTATATCTATCAGAATGTTAGATAATCTGTCAGCTAGAATCTTGGTCAATAACTTAAAGTCCAAATTAATTAAAGAGATTGGTCTATATGAGGCAGGATTAGACAAATCTTTCTCAACTTTAGGTATCAATTTAATGTTAGAAGTGAAACTGGAGGGCAGCTCTTTTCCGTTAATATATATTTCGTTATATAAGTTTGTTAGGAATGGAGCTATTTTTTGCTTTAAAACTTTGTAGAATGGAGATATTAGTCCATCCGGACCTCCT
>CM044434.1:158595460-158606913 GCA_024363595.1 Xenopus borealis
GTTGCTCCAAACTGGAAAAAATGCAGTCTGACTAACATGTGATGTTTGTTGAAATGTACTAGTTTTATATAGAACCTAGAATATAGGATATATATCAAATGAAGTATTTAGATGAATCAAACTCCTTTTTCATCCAGTCAATGTTTCTTGAAATTTAATATGAATAATGTTATATCCTTTGCCTCTTTTTAAAAGCTTTTTCTCCTTTCAGCTAGATTATTTCAACGTGTGGTTCTCTGGCTACTCAAAATGGCGTCCCAATATTCCTCTGCGTGTCAGCAGGATAAGGCAAGGTAAGTAGTTGTTTGCCAGTGATAATCAAAAATTGGTCTTTTATATATATATGCCTGCTATCTGTTAGAGCAGCAATAGCAATTTAAGCTAAGATTTCCAATTACATGTGAGGTAACCTTACTGATGTAGCCAATATTGTATTAAGTTTGAAACAAATTATCTTGCGCTTATAAAGGTCACCATAAATTGTAACAGCCTTCTTTTGAGTGAAAATATGACAATGTATCTTATCCTCAGATGTCACTTAACTTCTTTCTCTTTTTTATTTTCCTCAGCGCGTCAGCTTCCAGACCTAAACCCCTGGCACTGAAAGAAAACCTTCACGAAGTGAACCCGGCAGATCACCACTGAACAAACTGGGTTTCTGGAACCGTCGGCTATCTTAGCGACTCGTTTTTAAGGTGAGTTTAGCTGATTTTCCTGTGGTAGAATACGGAGCTCTATCCCCGCGCTTCCGTCCTCTCAGGCGCCATACCGGAAGTCGTCGAGCCCCTCTACCATTCTACCCTAGGCATGTGCATCTTCTGTGTATTCCAACACTGGTAGGGACCCAGTGAACAATATATACCATATAGTTATAGACTCAATCTTGTCAAAGTAAACACAGGCATGTACAGTAAATTAGAGCTAGTGGGCAAGAGCTGTACTATGCTCTACCATGGACGCTGGGCCAGAACTAGGGGTAGGCAGAGTAGGCACGTACCTAGGACTCAAGACTTGGGGGCGGCTGACTCGTTTAAATTGCTGCCTACTAGTGTTGGGCAAATCTGGGGCTTTTCAATTCGCCGTAATTTCGCAAATTTCTAGTAGAATTTGTTGTGAAACACTGCCACATTTCATTTTGGACCCAGGCATCAGTTTTTGGATGCTGGCGCCCATTACCGGCATTGAAAAAACTGACGCAGGCATCCAAAACGACAAGGCGGCAAATTCTTTTTTTGCAGTTTCGGAAATTGCGGGACTTTGCCGCAAAATTCATAGCAGGCGAATAAATTCACCCTTCTCAGTGCGCATGCGCCTGCTTGTTAGGGAAGGGTAACATGCCACGACTCATCGGCCAGCATCATGGGACGAGACGTGGCTGCCAGTGTGCATGCGCCATGATGTGGCGACCAGTGGAGGGGGCGGCGTGGCCGGCCGGGTTGCCTGGGGTGCTTGACCGGTCTGGCCCAGCCCTGCATGGATGGACTACATGATGGACTCCTATAGGATACCTGCCTTAGAGTAGGGCATACAGTAATTATAGTGCAGCCAGCAGGTGGCAGCAACCTCATAGGTTGGCCTGCATGTGAAACTCCTTACCGAAGCCTATTTAGAGAAGTGTAGGAGCTGTGCACTTCTTCTTTGGCCTAGGAACATTCAGAAGCAGGGGCAATGCCATTGTGATCATTTTGGGGAGGCTGACACCTTCAGGGCTAGCTAGAGATAGAAGGGTTAGTTAGGCTAGTGAGAAAGGACAGTCTGTTGTCCTGATGAGGAGTGATCAGATTGAGAGCCCCTGAAGGGATTGTGCGCCAGGTAATACATTGAGCTTTTAGGTGTGGGTTAAAGGAGGACCTACGGGAGCAGTTTGGACACTGTAAGAGAGGTCACCTCATAGAGTTGGTAGTGGAGGTTTACAGTGAGAAGAGATCCCTGTATGGCTAATGGCGTAATTCAGGTGTGCTTCAAAAGTGAACAAAGCTCATTGCAGCCCCGGGTGCAAGCTGTGCCTCCTGCCAAGGCAAAATACTGCATATGTTCCAAAGAAAACAGCAGCACTCCGGTGGTAATGAAAAAATGAAAATAGTTTACTGAAATACTTAGGCGGCAACGTTTCGGGCAACACAAGCCCTTTCTCAAGCCATTAATTCAACAGTGTCCACATGTGTTTAAATACTTAAAAATAGGAGGAGTCACCGCATCACACTTACATGTGACCCATGATCCATTGTGAACCTTGTAAGTGACAAAAAAATCTCAGTACTACTATTCAGTAGCTAATAGTTATACAATGTTAGTGAAATAGTGACAAGTGAGTTAAAAAGTTATTTGTTTATACAGACATAACATAGTATCTTTAAAACTTCATTTTAACCAAATATGCAACAATGTCTCAGAAACAGGAAATCTTATCTTATATTCACTTATCTGGCTCCCATGTTGCATTAAGGGGATAGAAACCCCAGAATTACTTTCTCAGGAGCTGCCATATCTTTAATTTTTCACTGTCCTGAAATATAATGATAAATTGGAAACATTAATATTAAAATCTAAAACACCGACACATATTAAAAACACGTAAAACTTAAAGTTATCAACAGGCACTTACTCATATAAACAAAAATGGTGTATACTCTTTATTCAGGCCACCCGGTGATAAAGTTCCTAATGTATCTATCCAGCGCATCTCTAACTTCTAATTTTTCACTGTCCTGAAATATATTCAAGAAAGCCTGTCTAAACACCGATTGGATATTGAGGAGCGGAAAAGACACAAGTTTCAAAGGGATGAGGCCGATTACATGTCGGGCAGAATCTACAGATGGCAAAAAGGATCCGGCAGGGCTGAACCGGCTAAGGGTCCTAAGCGGAAGACAGCTATTAGTGAACACAGTCTGACGTATGTACCGGAGAGAAGAGAACGGCGTGCATTTTCACCCGAGTGGAGAAGTTTCCGGCAGGAGCGCTCACCCACTAAGACAGAGCAGCGGTCAGCGTATTCACGCGGCAGAAGAGAGGAACAGGTGTTTTGGCGAAACAATCGTGGAGGAGAAGGGGATCGCAATTTTTCAACAGATGAAAGCCATGGCGGGTCTGCTTCAGATATATCCTCCGCGTCCTCTTCTTTTTTTAGGATACGGCAAAGCACAATCCACACGAAAAAAAGAAGGAGGGGCGGCAGGAGATACCGGACAATATCGGGAGCAACCATACCGCCAAGCACGGACTCACAGGAAATGTTAGTATTTAATATATCAAAACATGACTTTTCTTCTGAACAATTGAGCTTATTAAGTAAAGGTCTTTCATTTTGTCCAACGAATTTTTGTGATACCTTCCAATTAGACATAGATTTGGAGAGGTTTTTCCGTAACTTAAAACTTAAGTCACATTTCTCTCAGGTGAACACTAGGGAGTTTGAAACAAGTGTCAATGACGATATGAGTGAATCCAAATTAAATCTAAGGAAGGTAGGATTGCGGAATAAAAGCAACTTCACCCCCTCCGTTGTAGATCCAGTAATTGAGACATATATTAAACTAGTTAAACGTGATATACATAAATTAAAATTGAAGTTGAAATCAAACCCGTTGTTCACCATGAGAAATAATTTGACTACTGGTGAGAGAAAGAATCTAACTGAGCTCTTGAATTGTAAAGATGTGGTTTTTAAACCTACTGATAAAGGGGGATCTCTAGTTATACTTGATAAGGGGTATTACATTAATGAGATAAATTCTCAATTAGCAGATGAAACAGTCTATTGTTTACTGTCTAGGGATCCCCTGAACAGTATACAAGATAACATAAAAGAAGTAGTGGAACAAGCGTTTGGCGATAATGTGATAGACGAGAGTCTTAGGAAATATTTATATAAAAACAATCCAATTACACCTGTATTTTACACAATTCCAAAAATCCATAAAGACCTCCACCATCCACCTGGGCGTCCCATAGTTGCCAATACTGACTCAGTTTTTTCTCCCTTGTCCATTTTTTTGGACAAAGTGTTACAACCTATTGTCCAAAATACTAAATCCTTTTTAAAGGATACTAATCAACTACTTAATATTTTGGACAATTGTACAGTTACTGCTCAAACAGTGTTGGTTACTTTCGATGTCAGTAGCTTATACACTTCTATAACTCATACAGCTGGTTTGCAGGCAGTTGAAAACTGGTTGAATAAGGCTACTGATTATACAAATAAAGAAAAAGGTTTTTTCCTTGGCCTGTTACAGATAGTGCTTCAGGACAGTTATTTTTTGTTTGGTGACAATTTTTACAAACAATTACAGGGGACGGAAATGGGGAGCAATGTTGCCCCCACATATGCCAACCTGTATATGGTAGATTTTATACACTTTATAAACAATACTGTACTACGTATTATCGGTATATCGATGATATTATTTTGTTTTGGGAAGGACCAGTGGGCACACTTATGGAATTCTATCAGACCTTGAATTCTGTAGTGCCCACTTTAAAATTTACATTAAGTTATGATATGGAAAAAATAAATTTTTTAGATGTCACCATACAAAAAAGTGGAACATGTTTAGCCACAGATCTTTATAAAAAAGATACAGACAGGAATAACTTACTTCACAATACAAGTTTCCACCCCCCGACACTGCTTAAATCTTTACCTATGACACAGTTTAAGAGAGTAAAAAGGATTGTTTCTAAGGAAGAGCAGTGTGAAGCCTGTTTACAAGAGATGTCAAATAGGTTTATAGAGAGGGGTTATCCTCAACATAAACCAAATGAAGATTTAGCAAAAATTAAGAATATAACCTCTACGCAATTAAGGGCCCCTAAAAAAAGAAATGTTAAAGAAAATGAATGTAGCTTGGCCTTTGTGAGTCAGTATTCCGCAGCCAGTAATCAAGTGAGAAATATTTTGAGGAAACAATGGCAGGTTTTGCAGGCAGGTAGCTCACATGTTAAAGAATTTTCCACTCCTCCTTTAATGGCATATAAACGTAATAAAAATATAAAAGATATTTTGGTAAGAGCTGATATAGGCCCACAAAAGAAAGTTAGACAGCAGTTTTTGGGAACCCCTCAAAAGGGTACATTCCTGTGCTTATCTTGTGCACAGTGTAATAATATTTCTAAAGGGAGTTGTTTTACACATCCTCATACGGGTAAAAATATCTCCATTAAAAAATACTACACGTGTGAATCCAGATATGTAATTTATTTAATTAAGTGCCCATGTGGCTTGGCGTATGTAGGTGAAACTACACAGAAAGTGAAAGAAAGGATTAAGCAACACAAATCCAACATACGCTGCAAGTTATTACACTTACCAATACCTGCGCAGTTACGTTATCAAGTTATTGATAATGTGGAGCCATTGAGGCGAGGTGGAGATAGACAGCAAATGCTAAAGAAGTTAGAGATGCGCTGGATAGATTCATTAGGAACTTTATCACCGGGTGGCCTGAATAAAGAGTATACACCATTTTTGTTTATATGAGTAAGTGCCTGTTGATAACTTTAAGTTTTACGTGTTTTTAATATGTGTCGGTGTTTTAGATTTTAATATTAATGTTTCCAATTTATCATTATATTTCAGGACAGTGAAAAATTAAAGATATGGCAGCTCCTGAGAAAGTAATTCTGGGGTTTCTATCCCCTTAATGCAACATGGGAGACAGATAAGTGAATATAAGATAAGATTTCCTGTTTCTGAGACATTGTTGCATATTTGGTTAAAATGAAGTTTTAAAGATACTATGTTATGTCTGTATAAACAAATAACTTTTTAACTCACTTGTCACTATTTCACTAACATTGTATAACTATTAGCTACTGAATAGTAGTACTGAGATTTTTTTGTCACTTACAAGGTTCACAATGGATCATGGGTCACATGTAAGTGTGATGCGGTGACTCCTCCTATTTTTAAGTATTTAAACACATGTGGACACTGTTGAATTAATGGCTTGAGAAAGGGCTTGTGTTGCCCGAAACGTTGCCGACTAAGTATTTCAGTAAACTATTTTCATTTTTTCATTACCACCGGAGTGCTGCTGTTTTCTTTGGAACATATGCTGTATGGCTAATGGCAAGCCTAGAGGCTTCAGGAGAAGAATGCTGTAAGAATGTGAGCAACACATATATAGAGAGAGAGAATCTGCAGAGCTACTGTGCATTGTGTATTTCCTTGACCAGGGATGCCCTGGCAACCAATGCCTTGATCTGTAACCTGCCTCCCTGCAAGAAGCTGTCAATAAACTGTGCCAATGTTCATCACAACTTCATTGACATCGCAACTGAATATGGCTGCATCCTACAGTAAAGGCTGATGCATCTGACTGTACTAGGTGTCCTTCAGCCACGAGTGGCCCTTTTACAAGCTACAATAGCAAATGAAAATTATCCAGATGAGAGGGCTACTTATTATGTTCATTATAACACCTGTTTAGCAGTAAGTTCTTGCTCCATACAATTAACAATCCATATATTGCTTAAAAAATGCTTTTGTCATAGTGAGAGATCTCAAGCACTCATCAATGTATGGTTCTTGTGTGTTTTTTCAGTGCTACCACTAGAGGGAAGTATTGTCCTGTAACACAAAAAGAGGCTAAAATCATGAATTCAGACTTGAACCATGCAATAATACTTTTTCCAATGTCGGGTCTTTCTATCAATATGTGAAATATAAATATAACAAAAAATATTTCATCTTGTATATTCAAGTTTCTTTTCAATTTCAGAACCAGCATCAATAAGAGTCACAGGTGAGCACAAGGGCAGTGCAGAAAGTAGGGTTGCCACCTTTTCTTGAAAAAAATACCGGCCTTCCTATATATTTATCTTTTTTTCCTATTAATAACATTGACAGGTGGCAACCCTAGCAGAAAGTTATTCTGGACACGATTTGCATTGTTTTTTTACATTGCAGCTGTGAATGTTGTTGTTGTAATTGCACTTGCACAATGAGATGGTGATATTTCTGGGAGTTTGGCATCAATCTACAGCCCCTATTGAGTTGACCTTTAATTGGCACTGCAAACAAGGACATTGAGAATGTATCAGGTGCCCAAGTCCCACCCATTTCTATAGATTCTGGTATTCCAGCCACAAAGAATACAAATTTGGTCCATTGTGGGCAAATTACAATATATTGTGCCATTTTTTTGTATTTAGTACCTTGGAACCCCCCACCAACTCTGTAAATAAACCCCATATCAAGAGCAGGTTTTATAGGACGAGAACTCACTGTGGCAGGATAAGTGTAAGAAAGCACATAGCTGAAGCTAATGGACCTGACTGTTCTACCTTACAAACTCCAATTCTATTCCTTACTGGAAAAAACCTGGTGCTTTCTCTTGGTAGTTGCAACTATAGTGCAGACCAAATGTTATAGTGATACTCTGAGGTTCTTGCTTGACCAACAGAAAATTGTCAATCAAATGAATCCATAACTTATTTTAAAGTGCCCCCCCCCATGTGACCAGGAAAATATATTTTATATTGACTTCTGTTAACCCCTCAGACCCATTTAGCTCTTCTGAGTTTTCAAGTTTCCTTTAATTGCTAAAGCACGAGCTGGATAATGCGGCTGCTTCGGTTTATTGCACTTTTAATGAGGTTATATATTAATGCGGAGCCCCAGGAGGTGAATGTATATACAGTAGTCTTCTCATAATTATAGGATTTTTTTTAATACACCATAAAAAAGTATATTTGCAATCATCGGTTTTACTGGTTCATCCCTAATTATTCCTAAGAGCGTTCTACAAGCTTATTAATTACATGAACTTGTGTTGTAAAAAGTTTTCAGATGGATTCAAATCAAGTCAAAAGAACCCTCATTAAAAATAGGAGACATGGAGGGATCCCACCTAGATGTCTCCAACTGTGGCTATAGCAACCCTCTTCCCCTGCATAGTGATGGGCGAAACGGCCGCGTTTCGCCGAAAAATTCACGAATTTCCAGAGAAATTCGCGAATTTTTCGCCGATTCGCGAAACGAGTCGCGCGTAATTTTTGACGCGCGTCGCGTCGTTTTTGACGCGCGACTCGTTTTTGCGCGGCGAATTTTTTTGTGCAAATTTTTTTGGTAGTTTCGCGAATTTATTCGCCAGCGGCGAATCGCGGGAATTCGCCGCGAATTCGCCCCTGGCGAATAAATTCGCCCATCACTACCCCTGCAGTCTCTTCAACCTGGTTATCTTCAGCCTCCTACTGTACCTGTATGAGAGCCCAACCATTCTGGATAGTATATCTAATACCAGCACATGTTCTCCACCATGAGAAACTATGGTCAGCCAGCTTTATTTAGTCCACAAAATGTCATCATTGTACTACACAAGACAACGCAACTGGAATACAATTGAAGTGAGGAGTGGTTTCTTGTTTTAATGCATCTTCTTACAACAGCAACATGAATTTAAATGAGAAACAAAGGTTTATCACAATTTAGATGATCATCAAATGAAAGCTCAGCATGTAGCATTCCCCCCAAAAACCTGTGGGACTACATCCTATACAACTACAACTAGGAAGAGATCTATTAATATGAGGATGAAGATTCTTGAAGTTCAGCCCATCATTTTTAGACATGGATGACTACATCAGTCTTAAAGGAATAACTCAGCATTCAAAAAATATCTCTGGTGTACCGTGCCCTATTGCACTATTCTGAAGGTGTGGCATTGACCTTTTGAACATGGTCAGCAGCTCAATAAAAGGATTTACAGCACCATCATATATCTCATTGTTATCATCCTGACATTAGTATGTTTCATAGCTCCCTACTGCCTTGAACTCTGGACTCCTGGAATTTAAACTGGTACATTGGTGATGTCTTTGTCTAAAATTGACCAAACTACATGTAGAACTAAATTCATGGTTGTACTACTCTGGGACCCTCTCAAAAGAAGAAGATGGTGAAATGAAAGATGTAACTCATTAATCTATCATTAATCTATTCTCTTACCCTGCCCTACAATTGGTTGCAGATCTAGATCTTCCAGTAGATCTTAACCCATTGCCAGGGAACCACCAACAGTATAGTGTTGACCAAAGACAACTGTGTAACATCAACTAGTATTCAGATACAAGACGGTTCTGCATGTGATTTCTTTTTATGGCACTGCATTCTTACAATGCATATGGGGTGTAACACCTTAATGACATAATGCCATTAAAACTCCAACTTAGCAGGGATTGGACATCTCTCTTTCTTGGAAAGGAGGATTGGCATAACAAAGCAGTGCAGAGTGGGAGCTGCAATCCCTTGTGGTACCAATCATCCATACTTTATATTGATTTCGGTGGGTTTCTGATCTTCCTCTGCTAATCACTGGGCCACACTTAGCTAGAAAGCCAGTGTGAGCTAAGGATTAGAGTTGTGAATCTTGTCTTCTCGAGCAAGGGTTCCCAAATTATGGGGTTGGAACTCATAGGGAAGCTGGGGTTGTGTATTTGCTCACTTTGATACTCCTCAGAGTAAAGCTTGAATTTACAGTTACATTTGGGGGTGAACTTATTTATTATCCATGATATTCTTGGGACTATGGTGGAATGACTGACACACCAAGGTTTGTAAGCTTACCATAGGTTTATTAGGGCCCTGAAATGGTCTCACAAACACTGGTCTACACTGAATCTTTCCATCAAAAGATGGCCTTTCTGCAATTTAAAGATCAGGAAACATATTGCTCTACCTGGAAATCTCCGACTCGGACATCAACCCTCCATGGTAGGTAGGATATGGAGAGGGGAGGAGGAAGCTTTTATCAAATTCCACAGGGGAGAAATGTCGCGGGGAAGAAGGCTTCTCCACCAGTTTATTCACAGTGCTGTAAACGGGTTCAGGGGACCTGAATGAGAACAACAAGAGCAGAGTGTGTAATTACCACAAAGCTGAAACTGTTAATACCTGTACAGAGAGGAACAATGTTATGTAGGTACCTACAAACATGAGGAAATCTGAGGTTCCCATTGTGTCACATGAGCGATTTTATTGGATTGGGAAAGTGCTGCAAACATTTTATCAAAACAACCCAGATAGGCCTGGAATGCTAATTAAATGTCTGAAATTCAGGTTCTTCCACAATAATTACCTTGTATGTATGCACCATCATTAATTTTCATGTCAGTAGAATGATTAATTTTAATGTTGGCTCCGTCATTACTTTAATGCTCAGAGAGGTTTGGGCACAGCAAATTGTGCATTAGAAGATAATGAATTCCTCCCAAGGTTTATCCAACGCTTGGGATTTTCTTATTACTCTGTATTTCTAGCGTTAGATGTGGAATTACTAGTTAAGGGATGGGTAGCTACAGATCCATAAACTTGTTCTGCTTATAGTATACGCATTACCTTATAGGAATCAGATAGGAAATCAAATAATACATTTTGCAAAAAAAAAAGTCCCACATTACTCATATATTTCTAAACAGTATTGTCCTCATTTCTTACATATTACTTTCCCTTGGAATGATTAATTGTTAAGCAGTTGTCAATTGATTCTCTCTTGCCTTGAGAGTTTTTAAGTAGGTACTTCTTACAGCTTTGGCAGTTAAAGTCTTTTTATAGGCCTTTTCGTCTTGTTGCTGTCAAACTTTTTGATCACAAACTTCCATTTGTTTTGCAATCCCAGTACAAAAAGTCAGTATGACATGTGCTCTGGTGGCCTGTGGGACTTGACTTTATATTCTGGACAGCTGATTAGATATTCAGTTCATAACAGCAGCAGGAACAGTCCACTCATATTGCCTAGTGGGTATTTTGGGGGAATGACCTGGCATACTGTACATAGGTGGCCAGTCAACAGCAAACAGTTCATACTGACTACACAAGTAATGTTACAAGAATGTAAAAGTTTCTCTTAGAGAACTAAAGAGCGATACCATAAAATGATACTAGTATTGGTATTTCCACGTACTAAGCACATTTTGACAGGAACAGTCCCCCCTATGTTTGCTCATAGGTTATACATTATGGTACTAAGCACACTTCAGCAGGAACAGCCCCTAAGTTTGCTCAAAGTCTGAACAAAGAGATACCATAAAACTATGGCAGCATACATATTCCCCTGTACCAAGCAGGGTTCCGCAGGAACAGCCCCTAAGTTTGCTCATAGTCTGTACAGAGAGATCCCATAAAACTATGTCACATAGGTATTCCCTATACTAAGCACAATTCAGCAGGAACAGTCCCTAAGTTTGTTCATAGTCTGTACAGAGAGATCCCATAAAACTATGTCAAATAGGTATTCCCTGTACTAAGCACAATTCAGCAGGAACAGTCCGTAAGCTTGCTCATAGCCTGTACAGAGATATACCATAAAACTATGGCAGCATAGGTATTCAGAGAGGTCCCATAAAACTATGGTAGCATAGGTATTCCCATGTACTAAGCACAATTCAGTAGGAATAGCCCCTAAGTTTGCTCATAGTCTGTACAGAGAGATCCCATAAAACTATGTCAC
>CM044434.1:158623651-158634712 GCA_024363595.1 Xenopus borealis
CTATGAGCAAACTTAGGGGGCTGTTCCTGCTGAATTGTGCTTAGTACAGGGAATACATATTTTGCCATAGCTTTATGGGATCCCTCTGTACATGCTATGAGCAAACTTAGGGGGCTGCTCTTAACTAGGCTATGACTGTATAATTCCATGTTTGGTTGGCCTTAGACATTTACATTGCGGCCAACCAACCTGAAACAATTGCAGCTTAGGCAACCACTTCATTAGAAGCTTGGAGAAGCAGAATAAAAGGACAATCAATATCATTTCATGCTGTTGACAAATACAATAAGGGATAAAATGAAAATAAAAGCACAGTGACCCTTTTGTCCTTATTATTCATTATCTCCCATACACAGACACAGAAAAGTAACAGAAAAGAAAGAACTTCTTGTACGACCAGTTTTTTTTTTCTCCAAACATTGTGCCTTTAATTGGTTGGATAAAATTGCATACTACAAAATCAAGTCAGTTAACAAGTTCAAGGTGAAACAGTTCACAGCTTATATTTGTAGCAGCTTTGAACTCTTTGTTTTTGTTTTGTTTTTTCTTCCAATAAAGACATTTATCCAAAGGGGCTTCTTTTATTAAACAGAATAAACCATATTTGCTTATTATCAGATGCCGTTGGCACAGAAGCACATTGAAACAAACTCTACAGATTGGACCAAAATAACTTTCATTTGTAGCAATATATGTATTTTTATCATTCCAGCAAACACAGCTGGGCACCCCAGTGTCCAGTGACAGCAAGAGTTTGTAAATGAAATGTATTCTGTCTATTATTTTATTTTAAAATGTGTGTTTTTTTTTACTAAAAAGGCAAATTTGTTTCCTTTTTTACTCCCATTCTTCCTTTGCTATAAATAGTGTAGGGGTTTACAATGAAGCGCAAGCTAGAAGACAGGCAATGGGTGGTGCCCCTAAAGAATACAATGTTGATGGATACCAGGCGCCCTGTATTCACGAGGACAGCCACAGGTTTCCATCAATTAATCTAATGTGGTGGGCCCTTGTACTTTGCACTCTACCATGGAAGTGGCCCCTTGTAGGCTTAGTCAGATTCTATAACCCTGAATTGGGCTCAGTACTGGAATACTATTATACTGCCATTGTTTTATGGTATCTAAGAAGGATATGAATAAAGAAAGGTTGTCATTCCAGTGCTGCTCCCCTTTCAGGTTGCCGCATATCTGGTTTTCAACTTGACAGCCTATGTCTTCTGTCTGCATCACCATAGTTATCCACGTTTCAATGATCTGAAACCCAGACAAAATCTGACCCCACCACCCAATCCCACTCTGTATTTAGGTCCAATGCCACCGCGCACAACATAGGGGCGTGTTTAGTAGTGATGGGCGAATCTATCCCGCTTCGCCGGAAAATGCTATTGGCTAAAAAATTCATGAAACGAGTTGCGGCACGTTTTTGGCGCGCGCCTTGTTTTTTTCGTTGGCGAATGTTTGCTGCCGTTTAGCGAATCGCAGGAATTTGCCGCGAATTCGTGCCTGGCGAATAAATTCGCCCATCACTAGTGTTTAGGTCCGATGCGAGAGTTCAACGCCATGAGCTTGATGTCACTTCTATGCTCTCCCTCAGCCCCCCTACCCCTCACCTCTGTCACCGGATATCCTATGGAAATCTGTGGCGGAGGGTGAGGAGGTTTTTTTTTAAAAAAAAGGAAAAAATAGGAACCCCCTCCCCCAAAATCATGCCACCCTAGGCACAGGCCCTCAGGGGCCTATATATAAATACGGCCCTGATCCCACCTCTAAATATCATCAACCCCCCCCATAGCCCTTAAAGGGGAACTATCACGTAAATGAAAATGTAATATAAGCATCACCATACTGAAACAATTAACTTTCTAAATACAATCAATTAAACATTCTGTACCATTTCTGAAATAATCAGGGTTGTCTTCCCTTTTTTGCTCTCCCAGCATCTGTTTCTCTTCATTCTGTCTACATGCAGCAGTTGGTTATCAGATATTCATTGACAGTTACATCCAATATATCTTATGGGGGGCTCCTTTTGCCTAGAAGATGTATTAGAGCTCACTCTATTAAACTCACCAGACATCATGTCTCTCTACATGCAGCAGTTGGGTGTCAGATATTCACTGACTGTTTGATCCAATATATCTTATAGGGGGGGGCTCCTTTTGCCTAGAAGATGTATTAGAGCTCACTCTATTAAACTCACCAGACATCATGTCTCTCTACATGCAGGATTTGTGCAAAATGCAGTTATTTTGTTAGATTTTTGTTTGTACTGGAATCGGTTATTTGAGTGAGCTCTAATACATCTGCTAGGAAAGGAGCCCCCCTATAAGATATATTATTATTATGTATTTTATCATGAATCATTTGTCTGACACCCAACTGCTGCTTGAAGATAGAATGAAGAGAGACAGATGCTGAGAGAGGGATAGTGAACATACAGTAAACTTATTATTTCATAATTATTATTCATAAATGCAGAATTTTTCATTAATTGTATTTAGAACGTTTCTCTTTTCAGTATGAGGAAGCTTATATAAA
Source organism: Xenopus borealis (assembly GCA_024363595.1). Lineage (NCBI taxonomy): Eukaryota > Metazoa > Chordata > Amphibia > Anura > Pipidae > Xenopus > Xenopus borealis. The sequence continues at coordinate 158,626,192 of CM044434.1, forward strand.
ATTTAAATTTTGGGATACTTCCCCTTTAATGTCATTACCCACCATCCCCAACCCTGCCAACCCTACTCCTCTTCCTCTTTGCCTCAACAAGCTTCTGTAGACTGACCAACCATAGTAGGTAGACTTTATTAGTTGCACTACAATAAAACAATATAAAACAAAGAAAAACAGGAAGTAGAATTCCTAGTTCAAAAATCCGACGTCCAGAAATCTGGGAAAGTATGGGAAAAGCCAATAGAGGCCATTTTGAGCAAATAATTAAAACATTTTTAATAAAATTAGTAATAATAAAACAATGATCCCTACCTGATGCTAAATAAGCTGTATATATCTATATTGATGACGAATTTGTATTTGTTTAATAACTATTTTAAAGTTTCTTTTAAAAAAAGATCTAAGGTAATCCAAATAAAACCAGTGGAAAACCCCAGGTCCCAAACATTTGGGTACTGGTATGAGACCTGTTATCCAGAATGCTCCCAGATAATAGATACTTCCGTAATTTGGATCTTCATACCTTAAGTCTACTAGAAAATAATTTAAACATTAAATAAACCCAATAGGCTGGTTTTTCTTCCAAAAAGTATTAATTATATTTTAGTTGGGATCAAGTACTATTTTATTATTACATAGAGGAAGGAAATAATTGAAAACAAATTGAATTATTTGGATGAAATGGAGTCTACTAAGTCTTCCCACAATTCAAAGCTTTCTGAACTGTTTATAAAATAATAGACAGAACCCATTTTCATACCAATCACTATTTTCGGGCTTCAAGTTGAATGTAGGAGATGTATATTGTCCAGTGTCGGACTGGGACATCAGGGGCCACCCAAAAACCATACACTAGGGGCCCACCAAAAAATGTTTAGACCAGGGGCCCACTCTCAGTACTATTATTCTTCCTCTACTCATTCAACCTCTATTCTCCTAGCGTATTTTCTTTACATACTATAATCTTTAATTACATCTATTTATCCTCTAGAAATAGGGAATGGCCATGAAATTGGCCAAATTAGCAGCATGAGGGCCCACTGACACCTGGGCCCACCAGGACTTTTCATAGTATCCTGGTGGGCCGGTTCGACACTGATATTATCCTTAAAATATCTATTCAGATTGCAGCCCTGGGAAATAACCCATATATATAAACATAATATTTCAGTTATTATACTGTACAATGTATATTTCCAGTATCGTACCTGCATTAGAGCAAACTATCCCCAGAGATGAGGCAGAGACTTGTTTGAGAAGCTTTGCCATCACCACTGGAGTTAAAATAAGTGCTAGCATAAAAATAGATATTGTGCAGATATGCATTGAAAATAACCATATGTATATAGTTGCCATGGTAAATGGAGAACAGAAATAATGTATGCATAGAAGTATTAAATACGGCAAACTGTAAATTGGAATCTACAGTACTGTGTTCTAAAGAACATGTCCGATGCTCTGATTGTCTTGTATCATTTACACAGGATTATTTTCAGCTCCTAATGGCTCTAAACGGAAGTTACAGAACAATGGAAATGTACATTTGCATAATCATTTACAATAATGACTAGAAGCACCAACATTTCCCTTCCACGGAAATATCAATACAGTATTGAGTATTTTACAAAAAAAAAGGCAAAAGCATTTGGACTTATCCATCTGAAAACATGAAAAGGTTATCATCATACAAATGATAGTGATATGGACTATGAAGGGGTTCTTACACTAGCCCAGTATGCCTCAGAATGTGCTATTGCCACAGAACCAGCTATAGAGTTTTGATTATCAAATGTAGCCCTATAATTATGAGAGCACAATTATTTAATTTTAGGTGGGATGAATCTCGGTTCTCCCAAGACTCTAACATGGATTTGGGGTTAGCATCCAATTCTGGTCAGCGGCGTCCAAATGTGATTGCCGGCATCTGATTTGGGTGCACCGGCATCCAATACGGTGTTCTGCATTAATTTGGGAGGCCCAGTTCAGGACTGTCTGCGGCCCAGTTCTGGGCCATGGACTTAAGTCATTCCCAAGAACCGAATAAATAGGTGCAGGGGAATACTCCTCACCATGGGTAAGAAGTGTTCTCCTGATATCTAATTATAACTGAAGGTTGGGGACCCCTGCCCTAGAGAGTTATATTAATTTAGTAATTCCCAAGAACTGAATAAATAGATGCAGGGGACAGATCAAGTGGAATACTCCTCACCATGGGTAAGAAGTGTTCTCATGATATCTAATTATAACTGGAGGTTGGGGACCCCTGCCCTAGAGAGTTATATTAATTTGGTCATTCCCAAGAACTGAATTAATAGGTGCAGGGGACAGATCAAGTGGAATACTCCTCACCATGGGTAAGAAGTGTTCTCCTGATATCTAATTATAACTGGAGGTTGGGGACCCCTGCCCTAGAGAGTTATATTAATTTGGTCATTCCCAAGAACTGAATAAATAGGTGCAGGGGACAGATCAAGTGGAATACTCCTCACCATAGGTAATAAGTGTTCTCATGATATCTAGTTATAAATGCCCTGGGTTGAGTCAACCATCAGCGTTAGGCAAACACTTCAAGATAGCCTTTGAGGTCTTGCACTGGCTTTTTGAAGGAGCTCCAGTTTGACTTGTTGGAGTAAAGTGCCAATGAAGGGACTGGAGTGTTGGAAGACATGTAGGTCTTTCCAATCAAGTTTGAGATGTATGAAGAAAAAAGCACTGTTGGTATTTCTCATCTGGTTGGTCGGTTAGAAGGCAATGACAATTGAGAGCAGCTAATTCTTTTATCCACTATTTGGAGACATCTCTTGGTACCATCAAGTTAATTGAAGGAAACAAGTACCATAGATGGATATGTTTCAGCCAGCCAAGGCAGAGAAGCTCGTGGTTATTGAATAAAGCATAGGATTGGTGGAAGCCCTGCTTCTCAGACTAGATAGCTAGAGACTATAGAAAGAAAGAAAATTGAGGCTGCTGTTTTGTTGGCTGTTGTTTCAGCAACTTCCCAAAGCTGAATCAAAGGTTTGTGGGTTTAAGTCATCTGTAGTGACTAAATAAAAAGTAAAGCTTGCATTCATTTTGTTATTGTCCATAGTGGAGAAATGGTCAGATGCGCCTCCTTGAGGCAAACAAGGAAATGTTCTCCATAAAAATATTTAGCAGATATTGGTTGGATATAAGTATCTGACATATGATTGTCATGTCCTTGTGCACTGTACTTTGCTTCACAGTCTGACTTGGATTATAAGCATTTAAAATATTTCTGAGTTCTTGTCATCCAATTTACTTTCATGGTATAACCATAGTAACACAAACTGCATTCTGTAGCCAATTTTACTGCATCTGCGGTATTGTTATTAAGGGTTTATAATGAGTAATCCATTTTCAGATCATGGACAGGAGAACAGCAGATAAACAAGCACATTTATTTTAATAGAACATGTAAATATATATATATATGTGGAGGTAACAGGAGTTAGGATTCTAATGGCACCTCACAAACATTATTTACAGGTTCATCCTTGACCAGCTGCAGTAGAATTTCTAAATACTAAACCTTCAACTTGCAGAATAATAAAAAAAAAATGTGAAATGCGCTATTTTATCTGACATATTTATAGCTTGTTTCAAGGTGTGGCATGGACTAGCAATGCAATAAAGGTAAGCAAGACTGTGATAAAGAAAGGAAAAAATCAAGGAAAAGGCACAGGAGAAGAACCGAGAAATGCAAGGGAAATATGGCAGGAATCTCATGTAGACTACATGGATAAACAAGTCCTCTTTTTTCTCCATCTTCAAGATGGGTTTGGCATGGCTACTATCAGATGTATCTGGCACACAGCAAGTGAAACACTGCACCCAGAGGATGTGAAATCTTAAGAATTATGTTCTGTTTAGGGACTTCACATTATTTATAATGGAACAAATCGACGGCCTGCTCAGCTCGCACTTCGTGGTTATTTATCAAAGTCCAAATTTTTATGATTATTTCATTATAAAAAGTCAGCGCAAACTAGAATCCACAATTTGACCTTGTTTTTATTTAAAAAAAGCACGATTTCATTGGCTTGGGGGAAAAACTATGAAATCTATACAATTTTTTCAGATTTTTTTTTCCAGAATCGCTTTATTTTTTTGGGGCTTTTTACTGAGAGGTCGAAATTTTTGGGATTTTTGCCTAAAAAGCCTGAAATAGTAGGAGTTCAGGCTAATTGCAGAGCAGACCACAGAAACATCCAAATAGGATAGGAACATCTCCCATAAACTTATGTACAACCTCGGCAGATCTGAGATGGAGGATTTTTCAATTCTGACATTTTTCACCCTCGGGCTATAATAAATCTCAAAAGATTCTAGTTTTTTCCACTAAAAAATAGGATTTTATAGTAAAAAAAATTTTTTTGCATCTGGAGTTTAATAAATAACCCCTTCATATTGAAAGATTGATTAAGTGTATAGCACTATTAGGCCTTCAGCAATAAACAAATACTAGGTCAATAAGGTGATACATAAAAAACCTGTGATATTCAAGATTAAAAATGCGGGTTCAGGTCATACATGGCATTCATGAACAGGGCCATTATAAGGCCTTGGTGGGCCCTGGGCAAAGAGGCAATTAGTGGGTGCAGAAACCCTTGCGGGCGCAGCGTGCGAAAATTTGTGTGTGAAACAAATACAGTCATGCCAGTATTAAATGGATAATCAGAATATTAAATGCAGATCTGACAGTATATTACATTTGCTGGATGGATAATTAGCACATTAACCATGGAACTCCTTATGTTCTATGTATGTAATTCATGTGATTTAGTTGTATAATCACATTCACTTTAAAGCACTACGAAAGTTGGAGCTATAGAAATACGTTATTAATAATAATAATAATAATAATAATAATTAGGGATGGCGCGAACCGCCGAAAAAAAGTTCGCGAACATGTTCGCGAACTTCCGCAAATTTGCAAACGGTTCGCGAACGGTTCGCGAACCCCATAGACTTCAATGGAAAGGCGAACTTTAACAGCTAAAAAAGATATTTCTGGCCAGAAAAATGATTTTAAAGTTGTTTAAAGGGTGCAACGACCTGGACAGTGGCATGCCAGAGGGGGATCAAGGGCAAAAATGTATCTTAAAAATCCATTGTTGACACAGCGCTGCGTTTTGTGCTGTAAAGGGAAAAAAGTCACTCAGGTGGTTGTGGACACTGTAATATTATGGATATTTAGACAGAATGTGAACAAGCTCACACAGCTAGATGGTTGAAGAACACACTGGGCAAAAAATGGCTACAGGGCAAATAATGGCTACAAGGTCAACGTATACACTACTACACCGGTGGATACGGATTACGTAAAATATATTATGGCTGCCTGAAAAAAGTCACTCAGGTGCTTTTTCTGGAGAGGGTAATATTATGGATATTTAGACAGAATGTGAACAAGCTCCCACAGCTAGATGGCAGTTGTTTGAAGTACAGTAGATTACTAGCCAGCAAACTTACTATCCACTGTCCCTGAAATCACTAACAGCTCTCTCCCTACACTAGCTCTTCAGCACACACAGGCAGAGTGAAAAAAAAGCTGCAGGGCTTCGGTTTTTATAGGGAAGGGGAGTGGTCCAGGGGGTGTGGGGTGGTCCAGGAGGGAGAGCTTACTGATTTGCTGCCATGTATCTGCTGGTCTGGGGTGAGAGGGCAAAAAAAATGCGGCAAAAAAAAGCGCCAAATTGACGCGAACCCAAAATGCGAACGTCGCGCGACGTTCGCGAACTTTTGGCGAGCGCGAACAGCGGAAGTTCGCGCGAACAAGTTCGCCGGCGAACTGTTCGCGCCATCCCTAATAATAATAGGTGTTCCAGTATAATAAAGTTTATGTATAAATACACCCATAATTCACAGTAGGATTGCATTGGGTCAATTTCATATATAATACCCCTATAATTCACAGTAGGATGGCACAGGGGCAATTCCATGTATAAATAACCCACAAAATCCAAAGCAGGATGACAAAGGGGCTTTTTCCCTTTTCCAAGATATATTTTAGAGTTCTCCTAAATGTTACTCATATATTATATTATATATTATAGCATATATTATAACATATATTGTAAGTTTTAAACTGCTAATTGGTCATCACCCCACTGGGCTCCCTCAGTGGTCACAGGGTCCACTTACTGTCCAGTTACCACCAGGGTTGATTACAGTCAAATACGTATTATTATTATTATTATTACAGTAAAGGACTTCCACTATACCGGGTGGGGGGTGGCCCAGTAGTGCAAACTGAGAATGTAAGTGGATCGGACAGTGGAGGGAGCCGGCCCAGACACCACTACTAGAGGAACTTATAAAAAAAAAGACAAAAAGAAAACTGTAAAAAAAATTACAAGGCAACAGTGGGCCCCCAAAACAAGTGTTCCCACTTTGCCCTCTTATTACAGTGGCCCTGTTCATGAAGTTCTGACCAAGGTGCTCTACAAGTTAAAACTTTAAAGGCAGCAAATTTGTTTCCGTCTCAACCATGACAAAAATAAAGTTGTTTCTAAAAATGAAATCATATTCTGCCTGCATAACCAACACTTGAAAGTAATTACAATTTAAATGAACCTGACAAGAAGCAGCTTTACCCATGCATTTCTTAAGTGCCAAAACAAGAAGAACAGTGAAATTATCTCTTTTGCGTGGTTATAATTGAAAAAGATCTTAAACTGATTAATTTCAGAGATCTTAAAAATGGGGGAGGTTTTGGGTGTATGAGGAGCAAAGTGTTTTCTAATCCAATCTTGAAATTGGAAGCTTATGGGGCATATGTATTAAGGTTTGAATTGTAAATTCGAATTTTTGAGTTGAATTTTTTTTGGAAAAACTCTCAAATTCAAGCTGGGAAAAATCCAAACTTGATTTGGAAATTTATCATACCTTGACCCTGGGAACAACTCACATTCAACTATTCTCCACCTAAAACCGGCTGAATTTGTGTAGAAGTCAATGGCAGAGGTCCAGTGACCCATTTGAAGATGTTAACATCCTTCCTGACATTCCAGTTTTTTCATAGAAATTCAATTCAAGATTAGTTACATTTGATTAGAGTTTTAGGTTCGGTAATATTCAATCAAGTTTTAGACATTCAAGGATTTTCTTAAATAACATATTATTCAAGTTTGAGATCATTCAAGTTCATTCAAGGTTAAAAAGAAAATGCTAACAGTCGACCTTTGATAAATCAAAGGTGGTTGAAATTTGGGAGATGGTCTAGATCATCAACATGTTGCTCTCCAACCCCTTGGATGTTGCTCCCAGTTGCCTCAAAGCAGGTGATTATTTTTGAATTCCAGGCTTAGAGGCAAGTTTTGGTTGTATAAAAAACAGATGTCCTGCCAAACATTCTCTCCTGTAGGCTGTCAGTCCATATAGGGGCTACCAAAAAGCCAATCAGAGCTCTTATTTGACATCCACATGGACTTTCTCATGCTTGTGATGCAATCCAACTCTTTTTTAAATTTAAATGTGGCTCACGAGCAAAAAAAGTTGGGGAACCTGGTGTAGATTCACCACCGCTTATCTGACAATATACAATTTTGTTTTCAGATATCCTTGGTTGATTGAATTTGGATTCACATTGCACAAAGTTGCCACCGATTTTAATGGTAAAGCAACATGACAATTGGGTTTCAAACCAATGCTGATTTGCTCATTGGTTTTTGCCCAGATCACAGCAGGTTTAAGCTGCCAAATTTTATCATTGAAAAAAACCTCAGTGAGAAAAAAAATCTAGAGAAAAGTACTCAAAGAGCCATTTTATTTTGAAATGGAATAAAATGTTTAGTCTCAGGCTTTGATAAACCGACTCTTTAGAGTATAACCTTCAATAGAATACACAGGATTTGAAACTGATTTTACTGTTCAAATTCACTTAAAAGTTTTTGTTTTCATGGATGCTTTTCCTCAATGTTCCATAGGTGTTGGATAAAGAATCTATTTCCAAGACATAGTTGATTGTGTTGTTATATACAGTGACATTGGATGCATTCTGTGGCATACTGAACTGACCTGAATTTGGAGAGAATTTCCTGATCCACAACCTTAAGCAACAGTTTACAATCAGTCTAAATACCATTGGCACTTCATGGCTTGACCCATATTGCAATATGTCAGACTCATTGATCTACAACAATCATATCCATTTAGACAGCAGATGGGGATGGTGCTCTACAAGCATTAATCATGCAGTTTTACACACTATCATAATTATTCCAGAGACACATTCATCATGCAGTGCTTTGTCTAGACAGCAGCCAGCAGTACCCAGCATGGCCGGACTATATTGTATCAGAATAGCATGTCTATATTGTACAGTTGTAAAAGGCTCAGATATATTAAAGGAACACTAACACAAAAAAATAAAAATTTGTTAAAGGAATGGCAATACAATGTAGTGTTGCCCTGCACTGGTAAAACTGGAGTGTTTGCTTCAGAAACTCAACTATAGCTTATATAAACAAGCTGCTGTGTAGCCATGGGGGCAGCCATTCAAGCA
>CM044434.1:158638125-158675996 GCA_024363595.1 Xenopus borealis
TGTTATCTACTGTGTATCCTGTGCTTGAATGGCTGCCGCCATGGCTACACAGCAGCTTGTCTATATAATCTATAGCTGTACTTATCTGGTATCTATAAAATATTCAATGATGATCCCCAAACAGGGTTTTGCAGAACGAATTTATAACTGGGCAACACCTACAAAGACAGTTTTTGCAGGTTTCCTGGCAGAATGTTGGACACCCCTGCCTTGGTCTAGAATATTTAGTATCAAATGTTATTTCTTCAACAATTTTTGGCAACACACAAGGCATAAGAAAAGTCAGTATCAGGCATACATTTACTATAAAATACCAAATGAACCTTTTGAACATTTACAATGGCATATATACTGGCCTAGGATTGAGTTAGCATTAGGATATTTCCTTTCAGTGGTTGGTTGGTCATAACATTTTCTCCCATTGCTACCCTCAAGATTTTGAGTGTGTTGATCCAGTTCCAGTTTTACCAAATCACTGCCAGGTCAATCAATCATCAATGGTCATTTTAGTCTGCCAACATGTTTTATGCTGAGGATGTTTGAAGGGTTATATTTTTAAAGAACTGTGACTTGGGTTGACTACAAAAGACAACTATTCAAATAGGACTTTGATAAGGAAAATGCTACACAGCACACTAAATATTGTGTCATATCTCACTCTATTGGTTTATGTGTAGTTTTATGAAAATGCCCTGGATCAAAGATGCCTACATCCAAAAGCCATAAAAGGGAAAAAAAATCTCCTCTGAGCTTAGTAATGGAGAATATCTATTCTGGCACAGTTTATCTTTCTGTAGAATCTAAGTGAACATTTATTTGGTTTTTCCTTCTGATTTGTGCTTTGTAGAGGGAATTACACTTGCTGGCATAGTTTTACTGTTCTAAGATACAATGTTGGGTGTGGTTCCCACTGAATTCTGCTTGGTAGATGGAAATACCTATGCTGACATTGTTTAATGTTTTCCACCTGTACAGGTTATAGACCAAATTATGTTTTTTTAGGCTGAAATGGGGTTAGTACAAGTAACACAATGCTAGTATCATTTTTTTACATATGTCAAGAAAGGTTATGCCCAAATGTAGGGGACTGTTCCTGCTGAATTGTGCTTAGTACAGGGAATACCTATGTGACATAGTTTTATGGGATCTCTCTGTACAGACTATGAGCAAACTTAGGGACTGTTCCTGCTGAATTGCGCTTAGTACAGGAGAATACCTACAGTATGCTGTCATATTTTTATGGGATCTCTCTGTACATGCTATGAACAAACTTGGGTGGCTATTCCTGCTGAATTGTACTTAGTACAGGGAGAGACCACTGGAGAAAGATAAAGTCACCAGGGAGGTTGTGGACTTGCCATCAAAGGGGCTTGATGACTAACACATTTTTATGGTACTGTGTCTCACTGTACAGACTATGAGCAAACCTAGGGGCTGTTCCTGCTGAATTGTGCTTAGTACAGGGAATACCTATGCTGCCATAGTTTTATGGGATCTCTCTGTACAGACTATGAGCAAACGTAGGGGCTGTTCCTGCTGAATTGTGCTTAGTACAGGGAATACCTATGTGACATAGTTTTATGGGATCTCTCTGTACAGACTATGAGCAAACTTAGGGGTCTGCTCCTACTGAATTGTGCTTAATACAGAAGGATATCAATGCTGCCATAGTACAAACTTATGTGGTTGTTGATTCAGAATTGTTGTTAAGGGAATAAATATAATGGCATCACTGTATTTTTCTACAGAGGGTATGGCCACACTTTATGATGGATTGTGCTTAGTACAGATTAATACAACTACTTGAAGTGGTTAAAACTAAACAGTTGAATAAGAGTACAGTTAAAAACCCTCAAGTATCTTATTACATTTTCCTACATGGACAGGGCTCTTTTTAAAACAATCAATAGTTTTAACAAACAAAAATGAATCAATGGGTGCAGAATTCCACCATTTTATAAAGCATAAGTATAAAGGTACCAAGGAAGCAACACATTGCTTGATATCAGACAACTTACAAGGAAACATGTCAGAACTTCATTAAAGATCAGTTAAAGGTGCCACAGTTGGTGGAGGCTGCTCTTCGAGCCAAGTCTAATGAAAGCTTGCCCCACTTCTACCCATATAACCAGTCACTTATAGATATATTTCCAAAAGTTGACTTGTCCCTATTCCCGGACCATTCAAGGTCCTTAATGCTTGGAGTTGGGTAGCCCAATGTCTGAGTTTTGTGGTGATTTACTCGTTTTGTTCAAAATAGATAGCAAAAGGGAGAAAATTGCTAATGCCAAAACAACATTACAGTTATTATTTCCATTGCTCCTTTGTTTGCTTTAGCTTCCCCCCAGAGTATTGCAAAGCAACACACTGAGGACTTCACTGGCAAACAAAGGGTTAACAAAAACAGCAATCTTAAAAATGACATCATCAACAAACAATGCGGAGGACTTTTTGCTTCTTCGTCACACACAAAGCAACCAATGCAGATTTATGGTGTGATGGTGGAAGTGCATCCATATCTCATGCCCTGTTGGTCGGAGAATTTCCTCTTGGGTCTTTGACTTAAAATCTACTACCAAAAAAATGAAACATGTATCACAAGCATGGGCCAATGTGAGCATCAAAGATTATTTGTTGGAACTAATACAATACATTGAGCATCAAGCTACTTACCCCTCGTGCCCCTGTGTATACAGTATATAAAAAGTTCACAACAGTGTTGAATAAGCCAAAGTAAAAAGGTATAGTTAGGTTGCACACGAACATCAAGAATGAAAAAAAGGATGCCTTAGGCCAAATTTCACAATAAACCTTCTCCATTATTTTAGTGTTGATAGAGATATATTCGTTATTATTATGAATTTGAAACAACAGCTCCTTTTGCTGTTGCCATTTTGGCCAACTGACTCCAGTCGGAATCAAAGTAAACTGAGAAAAGGTAAGGCTTGTGATGTTTCTTTGCTTAGACCTAACCAGAAAAACATCAGATAATTTTTCTCTGCTCACTTACTTTATTTCCTAAGCAGAGAGATATCACAAGATGTTTCTATTCTACCAAAATCTAATTTCTGCTTTGGATTTACATGTTCTTTAAAGCGCACCAATCATAGCCATAATCAAACACATATTAACAACGTGACCAGTACAACCTAAACATGTTTAATCAAACTACATGTACAGTTTTTTGAAAAAAAAAAACATCAGTTTTTAAAAAATCCCATAATTTGTCACTGACTGCAACATGCAAATGAGTTCACGAGCATGCTCAGATTGTAGCAGTGTCTGAGTATTCTACCCAGAATGCCTAGCTTTAGTAAACTCTAGAAGTATCAAGAGACGTGCACACACAACTTCCACAAGGTGGCAGCACTAACACACAAGTTTGGCAGATTTCAAAATAGCTTAGAAGGTTTATTAGGCAAGCAAGGAATTTCAACTGAGCATGTGCGAGATTTCAGAGCTACAGTTGGCTGTGAAGATATAGGTAGGAGGAGTCAGTGAAATCCAAGATGGCTGCCTCAGCTAGAACTGCAGTGGAGATAGGGGAGATTTTGCAGAAGGTATAGTGAGCTGATCATTTACATTATACAAACAATTCTAACTGTTTTATAAATCGGATTTCTTGAACTTTCAAATATTGTATTTACTTAGTAAATCATTTTTGGTATTATTGGTGCCCTTTAAAGGCTAATATGATAACAGGTCCAAAGCTTCAAAGTCAGCAGATATTATTTTCAGTTCCGGAACAGAAAAAAATGCTAACAAGCAAGGGGTTTATTTATTAAGATGTTTTGTGGCATCTGTTTTGATGCTGATCACAAAAAAGATGCAATTTTTTAGTGGTTCATTATGCCCTGAAGCAGTTCCAAGTCCGAATCCAAAAATAATGTTCTGAGTTTTCCTGGTTTGATGCTGGTTTTTCCATAAATTTTTCATGGTTTTCAGGCACCAACCTCTGAAACTTTGGGGTTTTCTCAGAACAGTCTGAAAAATTGGTGTTTTTTCTTGATCCAAGTTTTTTTATTGATAAATTATGGCAAATTCGGGATACTAGTTTGGTCTGACTTTTTTTATTTCAGAAATCAGAAAAATTCGAAGTTTGATAAATAACCCCCCAAATGTCAGCTTTTTTTTTGCTGCTCAGTAAAAAAATATTTGGGCATGATAAATAGGCCCCTTTTTTCAAACAGATGGATTAGTAAAGTCTCATTAGTTAAGCCCAACTTGCGTCAGCTGTGATTTTTGGGCAGATATTCACTGGGCCTGTAAATTCAGTTGCAGTAATAGCCTGTACTGCTGCCCATGAATAATAGATTAGTAATTTAATTAGAATGTTTTGCCTCTGTGTCTTTGGTTTTGATTTGGCAGGGAAGGCAAATTATTAATATTCAGTCATTTCAGAATCTGATGCTTGTCAAGAGAATTTGCCTCTAAAATTGTAACTCACAGTTCTGTGTAGCATTCAAAAATGTTCAATTACTTTTAAATTAAACATTGATAATTCAGTGTTAATGGCTGAACCAAATGTTTGAGCAAAACAAGTTTACTGGATATATTCTAAATGTTATTCATGTTTTTCAAGATGATAAGACCATTCTTAGGGATATCGACAAAACTAACTACACACACAGACTTGGGTTACCCAGAATGGTAATTTTAAAATAAAAAAGACAGGATGACATAGGTTCTAGAATGGGGCTGATGAGCCCATGACTCTTGAAGGTTCTGAGTGGCAGGTACTAGACTTGGAGATTATTCAGGATGATCAAGCACTGGACAGGTAAAATATCTGGACAATCTTTGCTCATCTTCAATAATAATAACACCATCATTTCAGATGAATCAAGGAAGATAAAAGTTGATTACATTGATATTAGAGCTGTAATATATTTAGAAGAGAACTTCTGACCTGGTGTAGTCATCCTCAACAAGCATGTGCTTTGGGATTGGGGAATATCTTCCAGGAGAAATAGGTGCTAGAGGGCTCTTGTATTCCAAAGTCCCATTATTGGCCGAACATAAAATGTGACTTTCCAAGGGCGGTGAGTATGCTGGCAATAGAATTAAACAATTATAGTTCTGTAGGCATCTGAAGGACTTTTGAAGCAGTTGAAATTATTCATGTGATTTTTGGTTAAACAAATTCAGTTATTATAAAGTTAGTTTGGGTTAGCACTATAGAGAAATTGAGAGGAGGGTTTGGACAAACGGTCAAGTGGGTTTTTACAACCCAGTCTATAAAAATGTACAATACTCAAAGTCCCTCACAAGGAGAACTAGACAGCTAGTTGCATCCCCCAAAGATTACATCAATATATCACAAAACATATGTAACCTGGAGAGGCAAAGATTTTCTGCCATAAACAACAAGCACAAAACACAATGTGATAAGAAAGTAAATGTTACCATTTAAGCAAATAAGTCTAGATTTCTAGATCTGATTCAGTCTTTGCTTCTGTTATTGCTTTAAAGGAAATCTGAACCCTTAAAAACGTGTGCAAAATTGATCAAAGCACTAGTCTAAGAATTTTGAAATTGACATAAATTTCAATTTTTTAGTTTTCATGATATTACCCATTTTTAAACGATACTGACATGTCATGGTGATTTTGGCTGACTGCCTACAGTCAGCTGATAATTAACTCTGTGAGAAAAGAAACATCTTGTGATGTTCTGCATAAAATATCAAATTATTGAGCAGAGAAGCATCATTTGACATTTCTCTGGACAGTATACATCTGCACACAACAATCACAACAATTTACTTTTCTCACAAAATTAATTTTCAGCCAAATGTAATAGTAGGCAGTCAGTCAGCAGATGGAGCTGTTTAAAATTAAATCAGTAGTTCAGGGGGCACAATTACTAAAGGTCGAAGTGAAAATTCTAATAAAATTTTTATTTTTAAAATTCAAATTTCAAAGTAATTTTGGGCTACTTCGACTATCGAATAGCCCAAAATTTGATTTGAAATGAAAAAAAAGTACTGGCCCTTTAAAAATCCTTCGACTTTGACTATTCCCGAGCTTAAAGCTGCTAAATTGCCATTTTAGCCTATGGGGTACCTATCAGAACCTGTCTTGAAAAATTTTGCTGAAAAAAAGGTTCCAAGAATTTGAAGGATTTTGTGGAAATCGTTTGATTGAATCGAATGATTCGAACGATTTTTTATTTGATTGAAAATGGACCTATTCAATCAAAATAGGTACATTTCGATCGAAAAAGCCCTATAAAAAGCCTTCAAAGGTCAAATTTCAAAGTTTTTTATTTCTAAAATTCGACCCTAAGTAAATCTGTCCCTAAAAATTGCTAATATTTTGGAAAGTAGAAAAAATAACATTTGCAAAAGTGCTTTTTTTACACTAATTTGTTTTGACGGTTCACAATATCTTTAAACTCATTAGGTGGAGTGTAAAAGCTTATGGAAACAGAAGTTCGTGTTACACACATAGCACTGTATTCATACCAAAAATGAGATTCACAGATTTGCAGCTTGACATAATATTCTAGTATCGTTAGTACAAATGCATAACAATTGTCGTCACTTACAGTGGGTAATATCTGGGGGTCCATATGGGTCTGTCATATATATTGTCGTTGGTTTTCCCACTTTTAAATACACAACATCAGAGGTGTTCTTCAGGATGGCCACCGCTTCTTCGTGTGTAACTTCTTCTAAGCTGTAATTGTTGACCTGTATATACAATGGAGATAAATAAGAATGAAGAAAATAAAGGGTTTGATGGCGAAGAAGAACCACATCATCCATACTGTCTTCCCATACATGTTTCATTACTTTAAGGGGCACATTTACTAAGGGTTGAAGTGAAAATTCGAATAAAATTGGAATTTAAAAAAAGTCAAATTTCGAAGTAATTTTGGGCTACTTCGACTATTGAATAGCCCAACATTCAATTTGAATAGCAAAAAACTGTCTCTTTAAAATCCTTCGAATTCGGCTATTCGCCACCTTAAAGCTGCCAAATTGCCATTGTAGCCTATGGAGGACCTCCTGGAACCTGCCCTGAAAACTTTTCTTAGTTCTAGGAATTCAGAGGATTTTGGTTAAAATCGTTCTAATTGAACGATGCATTTGAACGATTTGAACATTTTTTATTTAATCAAAAATGGACCTATTCAATCGAAATAAGTTCATTTTCTATCAAATATAGCCTTAAAAAATTAGATGGTCGAATTTCGAAGTTTTTTTACTTCAAAATTCGACCATGAGTAAATCTGCCCGTGAATGTCTCGAAATATTTTAACTGCTTTACTGAATTAAACCCCATAGCTAAAGAGCTTCCCATAAGTTTACTATCACATTTTTTCCTGGTGTTTTTGTTTTCAAGGGAAAACTCACAATTGTTTTCAAAGAAGGCAGAACACTTTCGGATATTCGAATATGCAAATTTGGCCTATTCGATTATCGAATACCGAATTATCGAATAGATCGAATGATCGGATATTCGGTAATTCGATCATTCGTTGATCAAAGGATTTTAAAATTTGAAATCCTCCGATCAGATTAAACCTACCGAATACCAATAGAAGCCTATGGGAACCACCCCCATAGGCGTCTTTTGCTAAGACCTGCTCGAATACCATTCATAAGATCGAACGCCTTGAAGGAGGCTCGAAGGCAAAAGTACGATTTTTTCGTAAAATCGAACAACTGGTATCTGATCATATGATTTCATCGAGAAATCGAATATTGAGCAAAAAGGTAGCCTAAAACTAGTCGATAAGCATTTGATAGTTGAATGCTTATCGAATTAAGAATGGATACGTAGGATTTTATGTAAAAATTGTAAATTTGCCCCTTAGTCTTTAGCAGCCTAATTCCTTGGCTTTAGCTTGATTTTTGGTAAAATAAGTTGTTTTAAAAGGGAAACTGTCATTGGAAAACACATTTTTTTTAAACGCATCAGTTATTAGTGCTGCTCCAGTAGACTTCTGCACTGAAATCCATTTCTCAAAAGAGCAATTTTTTTATATTCAGTTTTGAAATCTGACATGGGGCTAGACATTTTGTCAATTTCCCAGCTGCCCCTGGTCATGTGACTTGTGCCAGCACTTTAGGAGGGAATTGCTTTCTGGCAGGCTGTTGTTTTTCCTTCTCAATGTAACTGAATAGTACACAGTGGGACATGGGTTTTACTATTGAGTGCTGTTCTTAGATCTACCAGGCAGCTGTTATCTTGTGTTAGGGAGCTGTTATCTGGTTACCTTCTCATTGTTTTTTTGTTAGGCTGCTAGGGGGGAAAAAGGGAGGGAGTGATATCACTCCAACTTGCAGTACAGCAGTAAAGAGTGATTGAAGTTTATCAGAGCACAAGTCACATGACTTGGGGCAGCTGGGAAATTGACAATATGTCTAGCCCCTTGTCATATTTCAAAATGAAATATAAAAAAATCTGTTCGCTCTTTTGAGAAATGTATTTCAATGCAGAATTCTTCTGGAACAGCACTATTAACTGAAAAAATTCCCATGACAGGATCTCTTTAAAAAGATATGATAGTGTGATGAATATTTTAGGGTGTTATCAAAAAATAAATCATTTCAGAGTGAATTTGTTTACTCCTTTATATAGAAATGCCCATGTAATTATTTTGTAATCTTGCATACCAATAGATAAACAGCTTGTAGATGAGTGTACTGCTCATATAATATCAACAGCGATTCATACACAAGTATAAAATATAACATATGAAATAAAATGTATTTGAATTTTAAAGCCATTCCATGGACAAGCTACAGTACTTAGAATGAAAAGAGGACTAAAATCTCTAAAGAGATTTTAAACAGCATGAACATTAAGTTTATCAGATTTCAGGGATCACAGTAAAGAAAGATTAACCTGAAGGGTCTCCTTTATCTGATTTATCAAAATTCTGACTGTTTATGATTGGTTGTACAATATGAACTATTCTATAAACTTGGTTCCATTCCAGGGTCATTACATTTTTTTATGGGGAAATGGTTATAAAGTTAATGGAGAGAGTTAACTAAAAGATTAGTTTTTAGTAGTTTTTAAAAGTTAACAACATAATACATGGGGTAGAGGTGTCCTGAGGGATTCTTGGTGGACTGAATGTTATTAGAGTTAACACTTTCCTAAATCCAGTTTTAATTAATTTTCACTATTAAAGGGCAAGGAAAGGCAAAGAAATAAAATCCCATTTTTACTTTCTTTAATGAAAAAGAAATATATCTCAAATACACTTTTTTAAAATCTGTACCGTTTTAATAAGAAACCCGACTGTATGCAGTGAAATTCTCCCTTCATTTAGAGCTGTGGGTAGGAATTGTCACACAGTCTCTAACTTCTGGCAGGGAAACAATCATACTTATGAACAGCAGGGGGAGCCCCCACCTTCCCAGCCATGCAGAACTCAAACAGCTTTGTTTTTTGATTATTTATGATGATCCCTAAGCAGCACAGACCACACTGAGCATGTGCAGTGCCAGTGTCAGACAAAGATGTATAACAAAGTTACAAGATGACAGCCCCCTGTGGCCAACTTTGAAAGCATAAATCATTTGTTTGATTAGGCTTGTGGTGCAGTAAGTTCATGTTTATGTTTAGTATACAAAATATACCATTTCTACCCTTATTCTATTTTACACTTTCCTTGCCCTTTAACAGATATTTCGTTTTTTTTATTAAATGTGCCTATTTATAAGTAGTGATGGGCGAATCTACCCAGTTTCGCTTTGCCAAAAATTGCGCGAATTTCCAGCAAAATTCGCGAAACGAGTCGCGGCACGTTTTTGACGCGCGTCGCGTCAACTTCGACGCGCAGCTCATTTTTAAAAGCGCCCATCACTATTTATAAGATTTGAGTTTTTCCTCTAAAAATTCGAGTTTATCCCTTTTTAAAACGTAACCAGAAAAAAACAGCCCCTAAGGTATCAGGACCATGGCTACACAGCAGTTTGTTTTTATACACACCAGTTGCTCTAGTGCAGCACAACATTTTTCCATTACTTTAGGACACTTTCATTTTTTGGTGTTATTGTTTCTTTAATTCTGTCAATAAGTTTTCTTTGGGAGTGTCAATAGATGGACTTCTTTACAATGTGTGAAACATAAGCAAAGCAGGCTACATTTTTGTTCCTCTCACCATGAGTAGCCTATCTCCAACTTGTAGTCTGCCATCCTTTTGTGCTGCTCCACCATCGATGATTTTGGTTACATATATACTATTGTCCCCAGGAATGTGTTGATTTCCGACTCCACCCGCAATGCTGAAGCCCAGACCTAAACAGAAATGATAAAGATGTAGTTTAAGCTTTAACATAAATATGTGAATATGTAGAGAGACCTATTTAAAATACTGTATGTGTAATGCTAATTTTTCTTACCCTTTTGTTGCCTTGGTTTCTAGTATTTTTTCAAATTCTCCAGAGAAAAAAAATATTTTTTTCTGTTTACTATGGTTACTTTTTTTCCTGACAACAATACTAAAACATTTCACTTTGACCTTCAGACATAGTTCCAGATAAAAACTTTGCTTACAAAACAGATGTAGATTTGAAATTGCAAATTTGAGGGTGAACATTCTGATTTTACCTTCTTACGTCTGAGCCTCAAACCTCAAAATTTTAGATTTATTATACCCTGATGATGGAAAAAAACAGAAAATCTGATCTACACTCTTTCGGACATTTCACGGAAAATTTGAACCCCAAAAAATAAGGTAAAAACATCAGATCATACAATTCGGATTTTTGCTCGGTTTTATTGAGTTTGTCACCAATCCAATTAAAGGGGTGGTTCACCTTCAAGTTAACTTTTAGTATATTGTAGAAGGGCCAATTCTAAGAAACTTTTCAATTAGACTTCATTATTTATTTTTCATAGTTTTTTAATTATTTGCAGTTTTCTTCTGTTTCTTTGCAGCTTTCAAATGGGGGTCACTGACCCCATCTAAAAACAAATGCTCTGTAAGGCTACAAATGTCTTGTTATTGTCACTTTTTATTACTTATCATTCTATTCAGTCCCTCTCCTATTCATATTCCAGTCTCTTATTCAAATCAGTGCAGGGTTGCTAGGGGAATTTGTACCATAGAAACCAAATTGCTGACACTGCAAACTAGAGAGCTGCTGAATAAAAAGCTAAATAACTATAAAACCACAAACAATAAAAAATGAAAACCAATTGCAAATTGTCTCAGAATATCACTCTCTACATTATACTAAAAGTTAACTCAAAGGTGAACAACCCCTTTAAATTCAGTTTTTTTATTAATAAAGTCACATCATGGATTCTAGTTTGTACAGACTTTATTAATTTAAATACTTAAATAGGTTTTTGATTAATAAGGCCCTTAATTCCAAAAAAACTCCCAGATGAAAATTAGCGAAAGGCATTGAAGTCAATGGGCGTCAACATTTTTTTTTCATGTGCAGCAAATTATTACGTTTAAAATTTTTTCTCACTCCAAATGCATTAAAGTCAATGGGTGCTTTTCTTGTGGTGACTTTTTTGTCTCAGTAATTTTTGTCCAAATGTTTTAAAGTCAATGGGCTATGATGATTTTTTATTGCTTTGGTAACTTTTTGTTTTTTTGTGCCGGATTTCTGCTGCAGTTTTAAGAAAAGCTAACATGGCGAGATGCAGAAATTTGCCACAAATCCATACAAGAAATGTGCTCATCACTATGGGGCAAATTTACTATTATTCCCCAAAATAAATTCAACCAAATTCGTAATTCGATAAGCATTTGACCATCGAATGCTTATGTTTTAGGCTATCATTTTGCTCAATATCCGATTTCTCGATGAATTCGTACGATCGGATACCGATCGTTCGATTTCACAAAAAAATCTTGAAATTTCATTTGAGCGTCCGAAAAAATTCTTACGATTCGAACGATCATACGAATGGTATTCGAGCAGGACTTAGTCTCTGAAGCCTATAGGGAGCTTCCCATAGGCTTCTATTACAATTCGGTATGTTCAATCTGGCGAAGTAGGCAGTCGAATAACTTTCAAATTTTAATTCCTACGAACATCGAATGATTGAATTATCGAATATTCGATCATTTGATCTATTCGATATTCAATGATCGAATAGGCCAAAATTCACTTTATGACTTCACAAAAATTCGTACGATCTGTATTCGATCGAACTTCGATCATTTCACGTGAATTTCGTAAATTTCAGGGGGAAATTTAAAATTTTTGCACAATTTTAACCATTAGTGAACCAGCCCATTATATATACTGTATAAAGCAATTGATCATTTCTGTGCCCATTTAATTTTCCCTGAAATAATGTAGAATTATATTGATGATTCACATAACACAAAGAAAGAATTAAGAAATAATTACTGATCATGTGGAAACATTTTACTTTTTGTAGTATGTTCAGCGTGCCACATTCGTTAAGAATGATCTTGTATATTTAAATGGACAAATTGAAGAGAAACAGTAGAATTCTATAGCATAGAGTGAAAGAGACGGCCTTGGAAAACAAATAACTGTAAATCAAATAATACACTCAGAAGAAATATGGCTCTTCCATTATGGGTACATTATGCAAGCAGAGACAATCGTACAGCTACCAGATGTTTATAAACCATTTTAAAAGTTACGAATTTAGTTAACTTCTAGTACCTTTTGGCCCTTTGAAAAGTTTGATTTCTACGACAGTTTCTAGGATGGGCCTCCTTCGCCGTACATAGAGGCGGACAATGGAACCGGCTTCCTTGAGAGCTTCTACTGCCCGGCTGTGGGAAACTTCAGAAACATCTGCTTCGTTCACTCTCAGAATACAGTCATTCACCCTGAATAAAGAAGAATATATGCTTGTTAAAGGGCCACTACAGATTTTGCATAAATTTTGTAGGATTAAAGGAAAACTATACCCCCAAAATGAATACTTGAGCAACAGATAGTTTATATCAAATTAAGTAGCATATTAAAGAATCTTACCAAACTGGTATATATATTTAACTAAATATTTCCCTTTTACATCTCTTTCCTTGAATGACCATTGGGTGATGGTCTGTGTGCTGCCTCAGAGATCACCTGACCAGAAATATTTTATTTAGCTTCCACACAGGAAGAAGTGTGGAAGCAAAAGACACAACTCTGTCTGTTAATTGGCTCATGAGACCTAACTTTATAGTTATGCTATGTTTGTGTGAACCATTAAATCCTAGGATCCCAGGAGGCTGTCTTTATTTTTTAAAATGGCTATTTTCTATTTAGGATTACCCAATGGCACATGCTACTAAAAATTATATTATTATGAAAATGGTTTATTTACATGAAGCAGGGCTTTATATATGAGTGTTTTATGCAATATCTTTTTATAGAGACCTACATTGTTCAGGTGGTATAGTTTTCCTTTAAGAGGTGACTGTACAGTATGTTCATTTCCCTTCACTTTCTTTGAAGGCTAATGACTAACTTCTAATGTCTAACCTGCCATTGTGTTACACTTGTGTTGAACTTACTGACCTCAATGATTCATATCAACTATCATAGCCCTTTTAATGGATCTATCTATATTTTAATAAAAAAAGACATTAGTTGAGCAGAAAAGCAAGTTTTCACTGTAACACAGAGCTATCAATATATTCTAGCTGCAACAGTTGATTTTAAATGGAAATATTAATTCAATAGTGGGCACGATGGTGAACTTGATGCTTCCACATAATTATTTAACTATAACTGATATGTATGAATGCAAATTGTCTCAGAATGTCTTTCTCCACATCATATTAAAAGTTCACTCAAAGAGGAAAAACCCCTTTATGACTTGCCTATGGGGCCTTTGCTGACAGACGTAAGCATGTTCCCACAAACACAATGAACTCAAACACAACTGAACAACCGCCTGTAGAGAGGCAAGCTTAAGACTGGAGCTCCAGTTTCTGAGAACATATAATAATTGTCTAATTATTACTGAAACCTCCAGGGCTCCTGTCCCACTGGAATGTATGCACATTAGAGTACCATTAGAACTTTCCCTGCTGTGACATGTACAATGCATAGATCCCTAACACTGGCACACAGTTGCCTTAATGGTACCCCCACTTAGTCACTTCTCATTGAGACAACAGGCAATTCATGCTCATTAGCCTTCTCTAACTTTCACTCCTAGACTTAACTCTCTTCCCACTGCTATCCTCTAGTTAGCCTTGATGGAACTAATCTCCCAGTAAGTCTGGCCACGTTGGTCTGGATGCTGCCTCTAGATGTTCCTAGGCTAAAAGAAGAAGAGTCTCAGCAAGGCTCCGGCAGGGGAATTCCTCTATATACCAACCTTAGGGGTTGGCAACACCAACCATTTAAAGATATAAAATAAATTCTATTTAACTTCTTTACAAAAAGACATTGCCATAAGAGCTGGCCATTTGGCTAACCAACTGAATCAGCACAGCTAGGCTCACCACTTCAGTTTGGCCACCTTGATTTTCCCACGCGTGCCCATATTTAGAGACCCACCCTAGTTAAGGAGACAAACCCAAGCACAGATGCCCATCTCAGCTGACTTGGACCCTTAGTTATTCCATAGAACAGAATTAGATTCCTAAGCACAGAATCTCATCACTGAAATGCACAGAATAATCATTTTTATAAAAACCTTCCAAGCTTGAAATGTTTACTGAATTTTCCTGTGTTTTTTTTAATTGCATTTTGCTTATTGGAATTATTTCCATGTGGAATAGAAAGTAATCATCTTACCTGAATTAATGCATTCTGGCAGAGTAAATGCACATTAACAGATTTTAGAAACAAATTAGCATTTATCATACTTTGTTGTTATTAATTGCAAGGTTCTCATTAATTCTTTCTGATTTCAAAACAGATGCGGGATGTTGCATTGCAATTCCCTATGATTGCTGATAGACGGATTATTGTTTAGCCATTTAACGGTTGTAGGAACAATGGGGTTATGGGAACCCAAATAAAAATTTTAAGAGGCTAAATGATAAACAGGATGATACTGTATCAATCATCTCTGTTGTCTCTTTTATAGTCATGAAAGTCCTCAGTGAGTTTAATATCCTTATAGTTTACTTAGCCCAGTTCTACTGTAGATCACCTTACCTAAGTCTGCTATCTTCTGCTGCTGCTCCCCCTGGAATTATCTTTGTAATGAATATTCCTGGGTCATCTCCTACATGAGGGTTGTCGATACCTCCAGCAATACTAAATCCCAAGCCTGAATTTCCCTGTGAAGAAAACAAGAGGAATCAATAATGTTGCAGTGATTACCAATATCACCAAACATAACTATGAAGATTCTCATATACAGTATCATGTATCATTCTCAATATCACCCAAGACTTTGCACACTCCTTTATCAATTTGAATAAATCCAGATGCAGATTTATAAGTATTTATGGAAATCATGGAGTTTTCTTCTAACATGAAGAGTCAAGATTCATGATTAAAAAAATGGAAAATCTCATCAATGCCATAGAAGTCAGCATAAGTGTATCTTGAGCATGCAAGCAAGCTGAAGAGCTAAAGAGTAAGAATACCTAGAAACTGGTCCGATTATTGCCACAGTGGGGAAAAAAGGATTAATTATAACAAGAAACTTCAAGAATTAGTTCAAAATCTTAACACGTAGGTTTTGCAGTGAGGAGGAAACTAGTGTTATCTAACCACTTTACGTGTGGGGTCTGGATGTGCATGTCCCAGACCTACAGCATAAGAGGGAGGTATCAAATCTATGCCTAAAGGTACAAAATGAGTAAGGCTTTTGTGTATGTTCCCTTTTTACCTGAAATAATGTCTGTAGTTTCTTTACTACACTTGTATATTGTATCTATTAGTGCCTTCTGTTTCCTCTGTATTCACATTGCTTGTTCCATGTATACAGCATTGCCTCCAAGCATCTTAATTATTGCCATCCAACTAGAAGCCCTGAGAGATGGCAGTATATTGCTGTCTGTACCTCATTGTATGATGAGGAGGGCCCACAGTAACAACAAAGTAAAAGTAGGATGTTGGAGCTGTAACTGAAAACACTGCTGTAAATAAAAGACCTTGACATCCGGGCCCTTAATTAACATTGACACCTAATTGTTCCTGGCAGCAGAGGACTGGACGAACCATATTATTATGTACACATTGCCTGACTTCAAATGAATGTGTTGTTACCAATGTGTGGGTGTTATTGCAAAATGCTCAGGTACATATGTGGTTGCATGTTGCTGTAGATTACATGACATTTTATGCAGTAATGATCCTAGTCTCCAAGCTTTAATGGTATACTGGCAAGCCTTGTGCAATGTTTACTCGAGGCACTATAATTCCTCAATACAGCACTGGATTTACACAAATACAATCCATGCCCATTCATGTGCAGAAATAATCTCATTTTCAGTACCAAAACCTGCTATACTGCAAACTCTAGAGGATTATGAAGGATGCTATGCAGCTGTACAAACTAGAGGCATGCAAAGGATTCACATGGTAAAATTGATTTATTTGAAATATACATTTAGCACAGAAATTAAAGTTACATTGCTCACAGAAAACAAAATACCTTTCATTCCCCTCTATCCATTACTGGGTTGATATTGCCTATGTATTTTTTTTCAACTTTAATTATCGTCCACTATTTGGTAATACCTGGTCTATTACCTACTGGAGGCTGCACCACCATTTGTACTTGAATCCTTTCACTAGAAACAGTGGCATAACTAGAGTGTGCCAGACCCCCCTGCAAAAAAATCATTAGAGGGGTCCGGTGCATTAAGATCCCCATCCTCCTGCCCACTTCCTGTCCTGCATTCGTCCAGCCCACATCCCGCCTCCAACCCACCCACTCCTGTCCGACTTGTGTCCCCCTCCCTTGCTACAGGTAACATAGTGGGTAGGGAGGAGGGTTTTTTTATTAGCTATAGAGGAAGCAGACCCCACAGTCCAGGCCCCCCCTGCGACTGTGGGGTTTGCTTCCTCTATAGCTAGTAAGAAAAAAACCTCCTTCCTATCCGTTCTGTTACCTGCAGCGAGGAAGGGTGACGCAAATTGGATGGGATTGGGCAGGCGGAGGCAGGATGGGTACACCCCTGCATAGAAAGGCTCAGCCATCTAAAGAATAAAAAGGTTGGATCCTGCACATTTGTCCAGGGAAGCAAAGAACTACTGCAGCTCTGAAATTGTGGTAGCTCCATGGTTGTAGTTCAATGGTGGTAGCTCCAGTTGCACAATTGTGAAGGACAAGACTTTCCACAAGTCCACAATTATGTATAAATCATGGGGACGAGTGCTGCATTGGTGACATCTTTGAGTTGTCAGTTTTTACCTAACCCACATGAACACCACCCAGACATGGACAGCTCCTATCTATATCTGAAGGCTCTCTTTAATTTTCTATATTAATATCTGGGAAAATCTAAATTTATCTATGGGAGAGAAAGTAATTAGAGATGTTGCTGAACCAAAAGACATAACATAACATAATCAACTTTCAAAGCACATTAATATATAACACACATTTCTGATTAAAGGAGAACTGAAATAGGTTAGCAATGTTGTACATTATGGTGGCTATTTATTAAAGTCTGCAGTGTCAGACTGGGACATCAGGGGCCCACCCAAAAACCTTACACTAGGGGCCCACCAAAAAATTTTAGACCAGGGGCCCACTGTCAGTACTATTATTCTTCCTCTACTTATGCAACCTCTATTCTCCTAGTGTATTTTCTTTACATACAATAATCTATTATTACATCTATTTAGCCTTTAGAAATAGGGAATGTCCATGAACTTGGCCAAATTAGCAGCATGAGGGCCCACTGACATCTGGGTCCACCGGGACTTTTCCTGGTATCCTGGTGGTCCAGTCCAACACTGAAAGTCTGAATGCCAAAAACTCAAAAGTTTTTTTTTTTTTATAAAATCTGTATTTTTATAAAAGAAAATGGAATTCTTTGAGATTTATTATTTCTCGAGGATGGAAAAAGTCTGAATCCAGAAATCCACCATCTCGAACCTACCAAGGCCATGTATAAGTCAATGGGAGAGGTCCCTATCCTATTTGGAAGTTTCTGTGGTTTATGCTGGAATTAGCCTGACAATCTGATTTTTTTTCTGACTTTTCCAGTCACTCAAGTTACATATATTGGTTTCTGAAGAAGACACAGAGAAGGCTTATGGCTAAGCAGGTGAGATATGACACTGTGGAGCCTTTTTAAAATTAATTTAGAGTTGTAGTGAGCTGAAGAATAAGTCTCTACCTTGAGGCTATGTGACAGTATTAATAATTAAGTAGAGCTGCTGTTTGTAGTGTCTTCTACATACTTTTCCCAAGAAAGTATTATTTTAATAATTATTCCTTCCCTTTCTTACATTCAGGTACAAAAGTATGTGTTAAAAGATCCACAATCTTAACAAATGAGCAGCTTGTCGTCACATTTATGTCTACCCGCTCCTAAACTGAAGGCAAATGCAACTGCAATTAGTTGCACATTACTGCTAATGAGCGTCACACAGAGAACCTCTGATTGCTCCAAGTATTGATTCCGAATGAAGTTGTGTGACAGCTGTGTGGGATTCAGACCAGTGGGCATCTCTCTGGGTAGAGACAATTGCCTGTGACTGCAGAGGAGAATGAGTTTTATGCACAAATAGAGCATATCTGTATGAATTGTCAACAAGATATCTTCATTAGGAACAGGAATTTCTGTAGGACAAAAGGAAAAAGTGCAGGATTCTAGACGGCACCAAAGACTAATGAAATAACTACAGATGGAGCAACTTTTTGGTTATTTATTAAAGTCCCAATGTCAAAAACTCAAAAAATATGATTTTTTTTAAACAAAATCTGAATTTTTAGTGGGGAAAAACATCAAATTTGTTAGAGATTTATTATACCTCAAGGATGGAAAAAGTCTGAATCCATAAATCCCTATTCTATTTGGGAATTTCTGCGCTGGAATTAGCCTTAAAATCTGAATATTTCAGACTTTTCAGGCAAAAATCTGAAATTTTTTGTTTTTGTTTTCCCCAATCAGATTAAATTGTGCCTTTTTAATAATAAATAAGGTCAAATCATGGATTCTAGTATGCTCAGACTTTATAAAACAATTATCAGAAAAATTCAGGTTTTGATAAATAAAAACATTGGACTCAACATGCCACATTAGAAATCAGACCGAGCACATTCAAAACAACCAGGATAACTTCAAAAAAGTTACACGAACATCTTAAAATAGAAAACAGGGATATTATAGAAACATTTAAAACATTATTGGAACATGCAGAGCTCAAGAGGAAGAAAGTGGCTAGAACCATGATTTGGTAGAGCGGAAAGTTGAAACAGATTAGAAGGAAATATTTATTTACTGAATCTTCTGATCCTCTCAATATGCATCTTGCGGTATCATTCTCAGTAGAAGCTGATTTAGGTCATATAATAAACTGAGCATGATCAAGATCCATGTCACCGTTCTACAGAAGCAACAGAAGATGGTATCTTTGAATTCCGCCACTCAACTCTGCAGATTTATAGCAGGACATCAGACAGGGAGACTTCTAAAAAGAATACATGCTGTGAGGAGGCAGCTTGGAGGGGGGCAGTGGAGGGGTTGAAACGGGGCAAGGAGTTAGTTCTCCTTCACAACTAACATTTCATTGTTTTATTTATTTTTCTAAATTTGATAAAAATACTCGAAAAATAATGATACACCTCCACTGACTTTTATTGAGGTTCATCAAACTAAAGATAGATTTTTTTCATTAAAATTTTCAAGATTTATTTTTCAGTGGATACATCTCAAAAATGAGAGTTTGGAGAGAACACACTTGAAATAAAACACATTATTATGTATTGTGTATTATAAAGTATGTATTGCAGAAAAAATATTGCATTTTAATAAATTGGCCCATGACCTGAGTATTTTCTTAAGAGAAGCTAGATGCCATAGCAGTCAAATAAGCATTCAATGACTTGCTGCAAGTATTAAATACCAATTCTAAAGTTTTTGATAAACTCTATTATAATTCTAAAACCTCTGGCACTCAATGTGTTTGAAGCAAGTAAGCACCACACTATCTTATTGCACTCCACCCAGAGGAAAGGGGCTCATGATTAGCTGTAAAGTAGGGGATCTTAGGAAACAGCAGGTATCACATAATATAATATTTGTGTCTTGTCACATTATGGGGGATATTTATCAAAATCCACATTTTGCTGAATATTTTAATTAAAAAAAGTCTGACCTAACTAGAATCTACGATTGGACCTTATTTATTATTAATAAAAGCACAATTTAATCAAATCGGGGCAAGCAAAAATCAGAAACATGTGAAGTTTTTTCCTGAATCACTCGATTTGTTCAGGGTTTTTCCAGAAATATTTTGGATTTTTGCCCAAAAAGCCCCAAATAGTCAGATTTTCAGGCTATTCTAGCACAGACCATAGAAACTTCCAAATAAGATAGGGACCTCTCCCATTCACTTATATACAAACCAGGTAGGTCTGAGATGGCCGATTTCCGGGGAAAGTCTTTTTTCTCGAAAAATTTGATAAATCTCGAAAAATGTTATATTTATTTTCACAAAAAATTCAGATTGTATATTAAAAAACTCAGTTATTGAGATAGTACAAAAACGCTATGATTAAACACAAGACACATACTGTGAGGCATCTGTGTCTGTATGGTGCTCCTGGTTGTAGAAGACAGACGTCTATAAGATTGACAACCCTATTAGCATAACTATGGGTAGATATATTATATACATACCAAAGTACTTCACTGCACACAGGGTCTGTAATTATAAAGTACTCTATGTTCTTCAAAAATTATATTGCTGAACTATACCTACCATTCTCCCCTACAATATCATTGGACGATGTACACAACTGGGTATTTACTGTGGAATAGGTCAGTTAAGAGATAGGGGTAAATTTATCAAAGAGTGAAGTTCCACCACTAGAGGGAAATTCCGCCGCTCTCCATACAT
Source organism: Xenopus borealis (assembly GCA_024363595.1). Classification (NCBI taxonomy): domain Eukaryota; kingdom Metazoa; phylum Chordata; class Amphibia; order Anura; family Pipidae; genus Xenopus; species Xenopus borealis. Next base: position 158,659,070 of record CM044434.1, read on the forward strand.
TTCTATGGGATTTTGAAAGGCCTATTTATCAATGGGTGAAGTGAAAGTTCACCCTTTGATAAATACGCCTTTAAAAATCCCATACAAATGAATGGAGAGCGGCGGAATTTCCCTCTAGTAGCAGAACTTCACTCTTAACTTCACTCTTTGATAAATATACCCCATAGTGTTCATGAGAAATTCACAAAACGGCAAAAAATTCGCGAAACGCCACCGGCGTCTCATTTTGGATACGGGTGTCTGTCTTTTTTTTTTTTGCCAGCGAATTTTTGCCAGGCAAATTTTCACGGGCGTTTCACAAATTTTTTCGCCAGCTGCAAATTGGGGGAATTTAACCTCGAATTTGAGCCAGGTGAATAAATTCACCCATCACTATTGAGAGACACTACTTCATGGTGGAACCAGATTAAATGTATTATTGCAGTGCTGGGACATATTTAAGGGTTCACCAGTCACATTAGCAGCATATACACATCCTCTCAGGATAGTGTGGAAGGGACAGTTGTGGTGTTTATACAAATGGCCTGCAGGTGGCACTGTGCATACATAGGACTTTCTGTACAACTTGAAAGTGAAAGTAAGACTTACTGCTGTTATGTAATGGCTGCATGACCTGCTAATAAAGCTCTGTTATGCTCTCCTCATCCTCGGCTACCAAACACAACAAATGGCGACAAGGATGTCTTTTCTACCTCTGCAGCAGCCTGCACCTTTTCTACCAAACCCTGGTGAGCCTACCATACCTTTTACTGCTTGGATCCGTATGTTTGATAATTACATTATTGCTGCTGACCAAGGGGAGATTTCTGCAGCTAGAAAGTGTGCTTTACTTATTCACTCCCTGGGAGCAGAGGGACAGCGTATATTCTATACATTACCATCACCTGATGATACTTATGAAACTGCTCTTACTGCTATAAAGAACTTTTTTGTGCCAAAAGTAAATGTGGTTGCTGAAAGATATAAATTCCGCCAACGTGGACAGCGTAATGGTGAATCCACAGAACATTTTGTAGCAGCTTTGAGAGAGCTGGTTGTTACCTGTGAGTTTGGGAATCTAACAGATGAAATGTTAAGAGACCAAACAGTGGAAAAAACAAACTCACCTCGCATTAGAGAGAGACTGCTCCTAGAGGAAGATTTAACCCTTGCAAAGGCTATTACAGTTGCTAGCCAAATTGAAACAGCTGTGGCGGAGGCTAAAACTCTCAGTCAGGGAACTGATGGGAATGTACAGACTGTGAATTCAAAACTGTGGCCTAATAATACGCAGGCACAGGCAAAATACAGTGCTAAGGAAAGGGATTCACTGCAAAACTGTGCAGCAAATACAAATAAAAAATACTGCTTTCGCTGTGGTTCAACACAACACCTTGCAAACTATACTAAATGCCCTGCCAAAGCTATACAGTGCTGCAAATGTTTGAAACCAGGTCATTTTTCTATCTATATAGATATAAGGCTTATCCCATTGTGTATTTGATACTTTGAGAAAGGCCTGAGAGAGGCCAAAGGTTAGGCTGTAGCTTTTATCAATAAAAAATGTTTTATCTCTAAGACCTGAGAGTGTGGACTCTATTGGAAGTTTGATATAATATATATATATATATATATATATATATATATATACACACACACACACAAAATGCTTCCCAGCAAGCTGCACATTGATATTTATAAATAGTAGTCATTTGCCGAGTGTAATATTTGTTTTGATAAAGTAGAATGTATGGGCTTTATACAAAAGCACCATTAACTTCTAATGCTTCCCTTTTAGACAGAACTCCCATTACAGTCACTAAAAGGAATGTCTGGATATATGGTGATAAGAGACATATTAGCTTCAATGACAAGATGACAAAGTATTTGAACATTTTTCTTTTCACTGAGGATACAAGCTTCACTTTAAAGGCAAAACATGGATCATTCATTTAAAATATGATGGTGTAGCTTCCTGTGCACCTACCTCTTCTCTGCGTATCCATACCTACACTTATACCTGTTATCCAGAATGCTCAGGATCTGGGGGTTTCTTGATTAGGGATTATTACATAATTTGGAACGCCATATTAAAGTCTACTAAAAATCTTTTAAACAGAAATGTTTTTTTTAATCAAAATCTTAATTTTTCTGATCATTGTCGGACTGGCCCGGTGGGACACCAGGAAAAAACCTGCTGGGCCCCAACACTCAGGGGCCCATGCCGGGCCAGACCCCCTCTCCTCTTCCTAATTTAAAATTAAAAACAGGCCGACGCGCCGGGCCCAGCGCCATTGTTATAGGTGAGGGGGGTCGGAGCGGGGGTCCTTGACGCAATCCTAGTGGGCCCTGGGCCCCCCAGTCTGACGCTGTTTCTGATATTTTAAATTAAAAAAGTTCTACCATACTAGAATCCATGATTTACCCTTATTTATCATTTAAAAAAAACACAAATAAATCCGATCAGGAAAAACCACAACTTTTTCAGATTGTCGCACAAAAAACACAGCTTTCTTGGATTGTAGCCCAAAATGTTTGGCTTGTCATATGAAAACCCAGCATAGACCATAATATCTTCAAGTTGCAAATAGGACTTCTATCATTGACGACAGGATCTCTACAGGTTAAAGATGGAGTATTTTCGGATTATACATTTTGCATCCTTGTGGTATAAAAAATCTCGAAAAATGTAAGGTTTTTTCCCCACTAAAAATGTATATTAAAAAAGCTTTCGTACTTTTGGAAATTAATAAAAAAAAAACAAAATAAACCCAACAATATTGTTTTGCCAATAAGGATTAATTACATATCAATTGGAATCCAGTGTACTGTTTTATTTAATACAAATAAAAAAGGAATAATTAAAAAAAATGGAGCTTATGGGAGATGACATCCAAGATATGAGCAGTCATTTACTACCTACAGGGTAGCATGCAACATGGAATAAAACTGGAGCTATCCACCATGTTTTTTTTTAATTTTGAGCCCTGTCCTGCAAGTAAAAGAATTGCCACAGGGTTTGTGCCCCAGAATAGAACACTGAGACCTGCATTTGAAAATGGCAAGAGGTCCAAATCCAGCCAAACCCCAGATGCAAGTACTTGAAATACATGTGGGATTCTATCTAAACATGTTTTAAACAGATTCTTTGTATTTCATTTTGACATGGTGCTAGATATGTTTATAGCTTCCCAGGTGCTCTAAGATATGTGACTTGTGCTCTAAAAAACTTTAGTCTATCCTTACTACTGCCTTGCAAGTTTGAGTGATATCACCTCCCCCTCCAGCTGCCTCCAACAGAACAATGGAAATATAACAGCTCACGACAACTGTTTTGCTAGCTGTAGATATGATAATAGCATATAATATCTAAAATCCAAGTCCCACTCTGACTCCAGTTAGAGAAACAATATCTTATCTGAAATCAGTTTCATTGTGAAGTGATGACTCTTTCTGAAAACACCGGATCAGGCACAATGACCTGAGATGTCTGCCTACACAACAATATTACGACTACAAAATACATTAGTTGGTTCAGGAATATATATGAATTATTTGTAATATAAACAGTGCAATTTATAAATAAAAACCATAAAAATCATAACAGAATCACTTTAAAAGTGTTGTTGCTAAACACTACAGGGGTGAATGCTTATTTTCTGTACTTGATATAACTAGGAGATCAACCTAGAGGCCAGTTGTGTTGAGTTTTATTGTAAACACTTCACTATACCTGGAACTATAATTGTTACCAATGAGCAAATCTGTCCCATCTAGCTACACCAAAAAATTCACGAAACTGCAAGAAAAACAAAAATTTTTAAAAAATCCGAAGCAATATAAAGTCCTCTTTATCAGTTTTGTTGCTTGTTAAAGGAAAGCATTTCATTCTAGAAGCCATAATTGCACTATAAAATCCAATTTACAAAAAATATAGGCAGTGAGAATGGAATTCCAATTATATACAGAAAAAGTACTGCTGGAAATGAAATTCTTCTCAGAAGTTCTTGATATGTTAGGGTGCAAAGGCTGGTTATGAGCAACTGATGAAATGCAAACATTCAGCTAATGTACAAGAAAACGATGTCCATCTCTCTGCCCACAAGTACAAGGCAGGTCACCAACTGCAGCTCCAGTACATCTCCAAAAGGAAGACACGACTCAAAGGCAAAACAAATGATATAAAAGGCAAATCCAGAGTTTGCTGAACATGATAATATAAAGAAATTGGAAATGTAGCAAGTCATACGCAGACAGTAAAGAGCATGAAAATCACATTTAATTTAGTATGGAAATGCTGGCTAATGAGACGACTGTAGCTCAAGAGGTCATACTACTAATTTAATAAAGTACAAGTTAAATCAAAAAGTTAAGGGGGATGTTATGAAAAAATCTACAAAACTGTAGCCATGAGTCAGGTGTGATTGCCATTTGGTAGCCCCTCTGAGGACTGGCAGCCTACACCACTAGTTGGGGATCACTGCTGTAGGGAAAACTTAATATTTATTTTTCACAGATAGTTTGTATTCTCTTTTCTTTATAGTTTTTGAAATCTCAATGGTCAGCCTGTAACTGGGATGGATGATGTCTCAGAAAAACATGGGAAAGACTTGCCTGATGCCCTACATTCTTCCTTTGGACAAACCATCAATGTCCTTGCTTGCCATATGCCTTGGCATGCCTGAACTGTAAAACAATCAATAATGCCAGTGTCACTATTTTAACATGAGACCCTAACTTTGGCCTTACCAGGAGACCTGTGCTTGCCCAGACCCAGTCTCATAGCTCTATCAGGGGTGTCAGAGGTTTCAGGGGCCGCTTTCATGCCAATAGGTTTATCCACAATAGTCTGTCCTCTACAGGGGAGCCACTCTCACAGCTGGAAGGCTCATAATAAGACTTCTGTATTCCTGGAAATTTGTTTTACTAGATTCTACTCTGCAAACAGTAACTCAACAGGAGCAGGACACATCAACCAATCAGATCAATGACATGTGAATAACTTGAATGGCTGCCCCCATGGCTACACAGCAGTGTGTCTATGTAAACTATAGTAGTACTTATCTGTTATCTACTGTGCATCATGTGCTTGGATGGCTGCCCCCATGGCTACACAGCAGCTTGTTTATATAAATTATAGTAGTACTTATCTGTTATCTACTGTGTATCCTGTGCTTGAATGGCTGCCCCCATGGCTACACAGCAGCTTGTTTATATAAACTATAGTAGTACTTATCTGTTATCTACTGTGCATCATGTGCTTGGATGGCTGCCCCCATGGCTACACAGCAGCTTGTTTATATAAACTATAGTAGTACTTATCTGTTATCTACTGTGTATCCTGTGCTTGAATGGCTGCCCCCATGGCTACACAGCAGCTTGTTTATATAAACAATAGTAGTACTTATCTGTTATCTACTGTGTATCCTGTGCTTGAATGGCTGCCCCCATGGCTACACAGCAGCTTGTTTATATAAACTATAGTAGTACTTATTTGTTATCTACTGTGTATCCTGTGCTTGAATGACTGCTCTCATGACTACACAGCAGCTTGTTTATATAAACTATAGTTTGTCTTTCTGAAATAAACACAAGTCAGCTGTACCAGTACATTTTAATTACTTTTAAATTCTCTGTATTTTCTGAAATATGTCCAAAGATGAACACCCCATTCAATAAATAAATAACAGATCCCTTGTGTACCATTCCAAATTTGCCTATTTTTTTTTTTATTATAAATGAATTTATGCTGAGAATATTTATCAGGGGTAATTTTCTAATTATGGAAATATAACTTCATGCAAGTCACTAACTTAATTTATGAACAGGCTCACAAAAGAAAGATTTCCGTTAACTTCACAAGAAAAGAATTAAACATCATACTTTGCTCTTCACGGTCAATTCTATTACAATAGTTAATTAATAAATGTAGTGTTGCACATGATTAATATATAGTGTAACTGGTTGTTTAGACAGGCACCTGTTATCCAGAATACTCAGGACCTGGGGCTTTAATGGATCTTTCCATAATTTGGATCTTTGTACTTTAAGGGACAGATGTACTAAATTCACGTGAAGGATTCGAAGTTCGAACGTAGGATTTCTTCTTTTGGTCGAATATGTGAATTTTGGCATATTCGATCATCGAATAGGGAATGGTCGAACGATCGAATACATTCGAATAGCGTCGAATGGACGAATATTCAATCAAGGATTTTATTTTTTAAGTTTCTTCCATTGCCTACTTCGCCAGATTGGACCTACCGAATTGCAATAGAAGCCTATGGGAGCACTCCCATAGGCTTCTGAGACTAAGTCCTGATCAAATAGGATTCCTACGATCGAAGTGTTCGATCATTCGAATTGTACAAATCATTCAAATGATCGAATGATTTCTTCGTTCAGTTGAATGATTTATTCGACTGATCGAATAGGTTTGTATTCGATCGTCGAATGATCGAATATCAAATAAAAGGAAGCCTAGAACTATTCGATTAACATTCGAAAATCGAATGCTAATCGAATATCGGATAGAAACAAATTATTTTTGGGGAATAATAGTAAATTTGCCCCTAAGTCAATTAGAAAATCATAAAAACATCAGGGGGCTTATTTATTATACCTCAAAATTTTCAAAGGGTTGAAACTTGAATATTTGGACGGAAAATAAAACATGAAGTTTTGGAGGTTTATTATGCACTGGAAAACTACAGCTAAAACCTGTTGAAATGTAGAAGTCAATGGTGGATTTTCTATTTAACAACTGGAATCCAAAAAAAAACTTGAATGTTGGGAAGGCTATTGACATCTTCAGATGGGTCAACGGACCTCTGCCATTGACTTCTACATCAACTAGGTAGGTTTTAGGTGGCATTGAATTCAACTTATGTCCAGGGTGGTGGAGGTTATTCCCAGCTCGAATTTATGAGTTTTGACCAAAAATCCAACTCGAAAATTTGAATTTACCATTTGAACCTTAATAAATCTGCCCCTAAATAACACAGAGAATGAAATTGCACAAAGGTGTTACCATATTGACGGAAGAATATTAGAGTTAGTCAGCACAACGTAATCACATCTACAGTTTCTTCACTTCCATTTGCTGCATTATAAGGATGCTCAGACATGACTATAATGCAACTACTGTAATTGTAGGAAGTTGCAGTAGGAATAGTCATTGCAATTTCTCTTGGAATACAATTACATTGAAATGACACAATGATTATTCTCGGAAGGAATTTAAGTATAATTGTGTCATATACTGTATATCGAATAACACTGTCATGAGCATTCATTCTTATCTAAATTGATTCCACTACACAATTCGGGTATATGAAAGAGTTTTTGGAGACTGCAACATTTGTACATCAAGTGGGAAAGTGAATCTTAGCCCTTATGAATAGGTGGGAACTTGTGGAGGAAGAGAGATGTTTTATAGAACTATACATCCCAGCTGCACAAAAAGGATTTCTGAATGCTAGACAAAATATAGTACTTATGTTATATCAAGGAGTTGAGAGAAAGTGGTCACAGCAATAAACAACTGCAGAGCAGATCACACATTGAGGAAAGATTTGGCAGGATCCCACTTCACCTCCAGGAAAACCTCTAACCTGATTCTCTATCCACTCTGATTCCTTGCACCAAAAAATTCCTTCCCGACTTCAATATGCAATGGGACCAGTACTTGGATCAACTTGTACTATGAGCTATCTTTCATAACCCTGTATTCCCTCCCTTGCTAAAAAGCCATCCAAACCCTTCTTAAAGCTATCTAATGTATCAACCAGTATGACTAATTCAGTGAGAGAATTCCACATCTTCCCATCATTCACTGTAGAATGTTAATGGGAGCTCACCCATTAACAAGGCCCGGTTTCTCGACTTCAATAAGGGCACACCTCTCTTAGGACTTTCCTTTACTGGGGCCTTGCTGTCCAAGGCTCTCCAGGAGATTACACCTTCATCAGCAGGAGGAAGTCAAAGGTGTCTTCCCTTTATAAAAACTAAGGAAATAAAACCCTCAAAAAAAGATCGTGTGATGCCTCCTCTAAAGATTTTAAAGATTAAGGAAATGACACCTCTTGGCTCACATACCTCTAGTGATGGGCGAATCTACCCAGTTTCGCATCACCGAAAAATGTGTGAATTTCCAGCGAAATTCACTAATTGGCAAAAAAATTCACGAAACGAGTTGTGGCACGTCAGCTTCGTCGTGTCACGTCAAAAATGACGCGCAACTCTTTTTTGTCAGCGAATTTATTCGCCAGCAGCGAATCACGAGAATCGCCGTGAATTCGCCCCTGGCGAATAAATTCGCCCATCACTACATACCTCATTCAAGGATCTCTGTTCCTTGACTTTACTAAGGACACACCTCCCTTAGGGCTTTCCTTTACTGGGACCTTGATATCCCAGGCTCTCCAGCAGACATCCACCTTCCATAGTAGGAGGAAGTCAAACAGAAATAACATGTGGTGCCTCTACTTTATAAAGACTGTACATTTGGCCAAACACTTAGCTGGCCAAAGCCAACCTAGTAGTGTATTTCACAGTCACAGGGGGAGTTAATCCTGTGGATCCCTACACACTTATTAAGGGGCTGATTTACTAAGGGGCAGATTTACTAAATTCACATGAAGGATTTGAAGTTCGAGTTCGAAGTTTTGAATTAAAATTTTTGAATGTTTTTGAATACAAATTCGACCAGTGAATTTTGAAAATTCGATCAAATCGAATGATTCCAATGAATTACTTCCCCTTTAAATTTGTATTCAACTGCCTAGTCGCCAGATCAATGCTATTGAATTGGGATTCAAAAATTTTGATTGAATAAAAAAAATCGATTGAATGGTCAAAATCATTCAAATCAATTAATTCGAACTATTTGATCGATCGATCGAATTTTTACTATTCGATCATTCGACCAATCGAATGATGGAATGATGGAATAGTAAAAATTCAATCAATCAAAGCATTCGAATTAATTAATTCGAACTATTTGATCGATCGATTGAATTTTTACAATTTGATCATTCGAATAGAGACCAATCGAACAGCGACAAAAATCCTCCGAATTCGAATTTGGAGAATTTTCATTCCCTAAATATTCACATGTTCGAATTTTAGTTTTTTTTTAACCCTCGAATTTGACCCTTAGTAAAACTGCCCCTAAGGGTCGAATTTCAAAGTGGAAAATACTTCGAAATCCGACCATCGAAATTTTTTTGGGGGTCATTTTTGATCGAATATGGGCGCTTTCAATCAAATGAAAATCGTTCAAATTATTTGAATCATTCAATTTGAACGAACGATTTGAATGATTTCCACCAAAATCCTTTGATATCTCAGAACATAGAAAAATTATCAGGATAAGTTCTGTGAGGTTCCCCATAGGCTAAAATTGCAATACGGCAGTTATAAGCTGGCGAATAGTCGAAGGATTTTTAAAGGGCCAGTACTTTGAAATTCAAAAATTGTAATTTTTGAATTTTAACAATTCGAATCGAATTTTTGGCTATTTGATAATAGAAAGTAGCCCAAAATTACTTTGAAATTCGAATGTTATTTGAATTTTCACTTCGACCCTATTCAGCCCCTTAGAGTACTATCAGAATTCAGTCCCATATTCCTCATGGTATCATCATTTATTAATTTAAACAGAGTTACACTTTGCTTATCACCACACAAATGTATCTGCACATGGTATGTCATTGTGGAATTCTGCTGTTCTTGAATGTTTCATTTGACTTACCCTCTCCAAAGTAATTTCTTCAAACTCATATTCAATTTCAGTTCCATTGATCTAGAAAGATACAAAAGGATTAGCTAGGCTATTGTAGGATATGACAGAGCTGCAATATAAACAAATTTGATCTTGTTTCTAATGGAAACATACATAAAACACAAAAGGAACAGTGTAAGTGTTTAAATCTAATTAGTAAAAGTGATTTGCTTGAGGAAAAATTCTTAACATATTCTTTTTCAAATAAGAGTAGATTGCCCAATACCTCACTCATTTGTCCAACCGTGGACTGCATAGGATTCTAACACTAAACTTATTTGACAGATATATCCAAGCATCCAGGAAAAGTAGATATATATCTGATAATATGTCTATATATATCACAGCATCTACTCTAAATATAAGTAGGATGTATCAGGCACAACTATAGGGGTGTAGATGGTTTGGAACTTTTAAGTCTGACTGGATAAATCAGTGATATTAAAATAATCCTTAATTTATGATATATTAAGTACAGGTATGGGACCCGTTATCCAGAATGCTCGGGATCTGGGGTTTTCTGGATAACGGATCTTTCTGTAATTTGGATCTTTATACCTTAGTCTACTAGAAAATCATGTAAGCATAAAATAATAGGCTGGTTTTGCTTCCCATAAGGATTAATTATATTTTAGTTGGGATCAATTACAGCTACTGTTTTATTATTACAGAGGAAAAGGGAATCTTTTTAAAAATCTGAATTATTTGACTACAATGGAGTCTATGGGCGAGGGCCTTACCATAATTCAGAACTAGTGATGGGTCAAAGCGGCAGCATTTCGACGAAATAGTGAAAAACTTGCGAAACGCTGCAGCATCTCATTTTGGAGGCAGGTTGCCATTTTTGGACCATTGGACACCTACAATGTGCGCCATGTCCAAAAACAGATGCCCGTGTCCAAAACGAGACACTGGCGACTTTTTGCTAGGCGAAATTTCGCTGGCGTTTCACAAATGTATTCGCCTGCAGCAAATCGCTCTGTGACAGTGTTGTCCTGGCAACTTTTTTGTTGCAGAAAAATTTGTAGATGGCGAAATGTGGAGTTTCGCTGTAAATCCATGCCTGGTGAAAATATTTGCTTATCCCAAGAGATGGTCTTCCAGTATTTCAAAGCTTTCTGGATAACATGTTTTCCTATACTTGATATCCAGAATGCTTGGGAGCTGGGGGTTTCCAGATAATAGATCTTTCTGTAATTTGGATCTTCATACATTAAGGGGCAGATTTACTAAATTCACATTAATTCACATGATCGATTCGAATATTCGATCGAATTTTCAAAAAGATTGGAATTTGAATTTCGAAACATGCAAACTAAGCAAAATTCGAATTCGAATGATTTGAATATTCTAATTTAATTTTATTCGAATATTCGAAAATTTGATGGTCGAATACTTCCCCTTTAAATGTAAATTCCATTACCTACTTCGCCAGATTAAACCTACCGAAATGGGGATCATTCCCTAAGATCGAACAAGAAAAATTCGATCGATCGTTTAAAAATCATTCGAATTAGAAAATCATGTTAAAGTGAAACACAGTAGAACCCTCATTTTACATCCCTTGATTTTAAGTGTTCCCTCATTTTACATTGTGGTTTTGTGGTCCCACCTATATATTATGCATAATACATTCCCTGATTTTAAGTTTTCCCTCATTTTACACCATTTTTTTCTGGTCCCCTGAAAAACGTAAAATGGGGGCTCTACTGTAAAGCCAATAGTCTGGTTCTACCTCCAAAAAGGATTATCATTATCATATCTTAGTTTGGATCAAGTGCAAGGTACTGTTTTATTTTTACACAGAAAAAGGAAATATTATTTGGATGAAATTGAGTCTATGAATAGTGATGGGCAAATCTCCCGCGATTCGCTTAGCTGAAAAATTCGCGAATTTCTAGAGAAATTCGCGAATCGGCGAAAAAAATCGCAAAACTTTGTCGCGCGTCGCGTCAACTTTGACGCGTCGCGTCGTTTTCGGCGCGCGTCGCGTTGTTTTTGTCGCACGTCGCGTCGTTTTCGTTGCGTCGCGTCAAAAACGACGCGCGACTGACGCGCGACTCGTTTTCGGCAAATTTTCGCCAAGCGAAATTTCACTGGTGATTCGCGAATTTATTCGCCAGCGGTGAATCGCGGGAATTCGCCGCGAATTCGATCTAGGCGAATAAATTCGCCCATCACTATCTATGAAAAAAGACCTTTCCATAATAATCGGAGATTTCCGGAAAATGGGTTTCAAGATATCGGATCCTATACCTGTTACATATATAAGGAGTTGTTTGCAAAATTTTTCAGTGCACCAGCCAAAAGGTAGGTTACAGGATTCCAATGGATTGCAATTAGTCCTTCCATACTCTACCCTCCGTCTTCCATACTCTACCCTCCGTCTTCCATACTCTACCCTCCATCTTTCATACTCTACCCTCCATCTTCCATACTCTACCCTCCGTCTTCCATACTCTACCCTCCGTCTTCCATACTCTACCCTCCGTCTTCCATACTCTACCCTCCGTCTTCCATACTCTACCCTCCGTCTTCCATACTCTACCCTCCGTCTTCCATACTCTACCCTCCGTCTTCCATACTCTACCCTCCGTCTTACATACTCTACCCTCCATCTTACATACTCTACCCTCCGTCTTACATACTCTACCCTCCATATGTGAACTGATTCTGAGACTTGGCATCTATGTCAGTGTAACGTGGCAACGTTTTACAATTATTTTTCCAACTGTTACATGTATAGGAGTCTTGCATGACCCCCACTAGAGAGCACTCAGCAGCTGTGATGTAAAGTGAATATTACAGTGTCAGTCTAGGGGTAATCCTAGGAACCCAAAGTGAGAAAGAAAATAACTAAGGGAAGAAAAGCAGATAAGTCAAGCGCTACAATGGATCAGCCAAGAGTGAGAAAATGATGAAATAATTATAAAATCCCTGGGACACAATATGAAGATTGTTACTGATAAAATAGGAGGCACAATAGATCTGAGTCACAGACACTGGGAAATTTCAATAGAGGTGTTTGAATGAAAACATCAAAAACTCAGGTCAAGGAGTAATAGAATGTTCAGCCTCCAATCAAAGGAAAAGAAAACAAATGTAGCCGCTTTATTCACCAGGTGCTTGAAAATCAACCTCTTCTGCATATGTTCCCTTTGATTTCTTCATATTGATCCCTGCATGGGGCACATACTAGAAAGCGCTACTAGCTCTGGCAATAGGTGACCCCTTATCTCCTTAAGATGATATAAACAAGCTCCACGGACAAAAAAAAAAATCATTACATTTTTTCCTTGTTCAGGATTTTTGGCATTCAGTCATAAAAAGCTATTTCCTATCATTAGGAAATCATTAAGAAATCTTATTATAGTCAATTCAATAGGGGGTACTTCATTCACTATATATATATATCTACGCACATTGAGGAAGTCCGCACTCTCAGGGCTTAAAATATTTCAGAACGTTATTTCTTTCAGCGTTAAGTCTGACGTTTCGGCTGAGAAAGGCTGTTGTATCAGCCGAAACGTCAGACTTAACGCTGAAAGAAATAAAGTTTTGAAATATTTTAAGCCCTGAGAGTGCGGACTTCCTATCTCCTAGGACTGCACCCAGGCAAGCCTGACTTCATTATCGTGAGTGCCGTTTTTTCCTATGTGCATATATATATATATATATATACAGTATATAAAAAATATGAACAGTCATATAGGGGTGGAAGGTTCATGATGTTCACAATAAAGCAGGAAGCCTAAAGCAGAAAAATAAAGTCATATATAACGAGGCAACCTGATTCAGACATCAGAATGTTCTATAAGACTGGTTTGTAGGTTCCCTGGCAGTTAAGGAAAATAGAAAAGAGCAATAGGAACAAATGCGATGCTTTAGTCCAGGAAATATATGTTAGATAGATTGTAGTGCCAAGAGTTGAATGAGTCAGTACTCATAAGGTTGTTTGTAGCAAGCACTGGAGCTCAATAAAGATGGGGGTGTAAGTCTAGAACAAAGAAGAACATACAAAGAATTGGGAAGAGCTACAGATGGTTCAGCTGTAATTGGAGATAAATTACTTTAAAATACTGGATTAAAAAAAAGATGATTGGCAGGTCTGATATTGTCCTACCAAACCAAGGTATGGAAATGTTGGCTTTTAGATGGGCATTGATATATCAGTCATGGGCATAGTTTGTCAAGTAACATCAATAATCATTAAAGGGATCCTGTAATAGTGTTTAGGGTTTACTTTTTATTTCTAAATGACATTGTTTACATTGCAAATTATTCACTCAACCATGTAAAATTGTATTCTTCAACCAACAAATGTATTTTTTTAGCTGTAATATTGTTGTGGAGGTAGCCAACTTTGTGTATAGTGCCTGATTCTGAGCTTTGAAAAGGGTGCAGCACTTCAGAATGGAACTGCTTGTAGACTGCTATTGTTTCTCCCATTCTAATTGTATTCTAATTATAAAATAGAATAAGACTTGAAATGTTGTATTTTGTATACTAAACATAAACATGAACTTACTGCACCACAAGCCTAATCAAACAAATGATTTATGCTTTCAAAGTTGGCCACAGGGGGCTGTCATCTTGTAACTTTGTTATACATCTTTGCAAGACCAAGACTGTGCACATGCTCAGTGTGATCTGGGCTAAGCTTAGGGATCGTCATAAATGATCAAAAACAAAGCTACTTGAGTTCTGCATGACTGGTAAGTAAGGCAGGGGCTCCCCCTAATGTTCATAAGTATGATTGTTTCCCTGGACAGCTGTAAGGGACCGTCTGACAATTCCTATCCACAGCACTAAATGAAGGGAGAATTTCACTGCATACAGTAAGGTTTCTTATTAAAACGGTACACATTTTTTAATTAAAGTATATTGGAGATAGATTTCTTTTTCATAAAAGAAAGTAAAAATGGGATTTTATTTCTTTGCCTTTCCTTGCCCTAATAAGTCCCTAGCCTCACATAATGGTACACATGAGAATAGCAACCAAGCAGGAAAAAGCAATGCAAGCAAGTCCTTCAGCAGAGGTATCAGGTAGCTGCTATCTAGTTAGCTGCCCATTGTTCTGTTGATAGGCTGCTGATGGAGCTGCTGGGGGGATGGAGGGGTTAAATAACTCCAATTTGCAGTAAATAGTGATTAAAGTTTATCAGAACACAAGTCACATGACTGACAGCACCTGGGAAATGGACAACATGTCTAGCCCCATGCCAAATTTCAAATTTAAATATTATTAAATATTATAATATGTTATTTGCACTTTTAAAAAATGGATTTCAGTGCAGAATTTTGCTGGAGCAGCACAATGCCTTTGATTGTTCAAAAGTTTCAGCTCCCAAGTTTGTTAATTTTGGAGTATTTTTAAAATTGAAAATTCAAGTTCCTAAATTTACAAATACTTCAATGCACATTTTTTTTTACTGTGATTTTCTCACATCATGGCAAAAAGCCTTGAATTTTAATTTCAATAAATCAAACCATTCACCTCCAAACAACTGTGCACAATTGCACCACGATGATCCAAAACAAACCACTGCAAACACTCTAGTGAAGACATTTTCTATTCATTACCAGTTAGAAATAATTTGGGAGATAATGACTAGCATTTACTCATTAGAAATACTGAAATTAGAAGCTGCATATATAAAATCCGTGTGCACAGCTCCTCATTTCAATATTTTGTTCTGTTTTGCCTGAAGGCTAAAGCAACTGGCAACATTCCAAATAAACTTCTGGAAAATCAACATAAACAGTGCTTGATGTCTTTGCTAAGAAAACCACCTTCTATATTCAAGGATAGAATAGTGATGGGCAAATTTATTTGCATGGGGCGAATTTGCGGCGAATTCCCGCGATTTGCCGCTGGCGAATAAATTCGCGAAACGCCACCGAAAATTCGCCCATCACTATTCTTGCTTTCAATAAGTAGTGAAGGGCAAATCTATCCCGTTTCGCCGAAAAATTTGCGAATTTCCAGCGAAATTCGCGAATTGGCGAAAAAACGAGTCGCGGCAAGTTTTTGATGCGCAGTGTAATTTTCGACTCACGTCGCATCATTTTTGTCGTGCAACTTGTATTTTTTTGGACGCCAATGAATTTTCAGCAGGCAAATTTACGCTGACGTTTTGTGAATTTATTCGTCGGCAGCGAATCCCTGGTATTCGCCACAAATTCGCGCCTGGCTAATAAATTCGCCCATCACTACCAATAAGGATTCATTATATCTTAGTTGGGATCAAGTACAAGCTACTGTTTTATTATTGTAGGTATGGGACCTGTTATCCAGAATGCTTGGGACCTGGTGTTTCCAGATAATGGATCTTTCTGTAATTTGGATCTTCATACCTTAAGTCTACTAGA
The DNA here is from genome assembly GCA_024363595.1 of Xenopus borealis. Taxonomy (NCBI): domain Eukaryota; kingdom Metazoa; phylum Chordata; class Amphibia; order Anura; family Pipidae; genus Xenopus; species Xenopus borealis. The sequence continues at coordinate 158,675,205 of CM044434.1, forward strand.
AAATCATATAAGCATGAAATAAACCCAATAGGCTGGTTTTGCTTCCAATAAGGATTAATTATATCTTAGTTGGGATCAAGTACAAGTTACTGTTTAAGTATTACAGACAAAGGAACTCAATTCTTAAAAAATTGGATTATTTTGATACAATTGGTGATGGGTGAATCTATCTCGTTTTGCTTCACCGAAAAATTTGTGAATTTCCAGCAAAATTCGCAAATTGGCGAAAATTTCACGAAACGAGTCGTGTCATGTTTTTTACAGTGAGAGCTGTGAAGATGTGGAATTCTCATTTTCGTTTTTTTTGGACACCAGCAAATTTTCGCTGGAGTTTCACGTATCGTGGGAATTCGCTACAAATTCGCGCCTGGCGAATAAATTCGTCCATCATTAGATACAATGGAATCTATGTGAGACAGCCTTTTCATTATTCTGAGCTTTCTGGAAAACGGATCCCATACCTGTAGAATAAATACTTACCGCATTTTCATGAAACGGTGTGTAGCTTACATAGGGTATTGTGTCCAAAGTGTCTGTATTTACAATGATGGGCGCAGGACTGGCCTGGAAAACAGAAACCAAGAGATACATTTAATACATGAAAAAAGACTCATGTCCATCAAGTTCAACCTTTTTAACTTTTTTTTTAATTTTAACTGCCTAACTGCTAGTTGATCCAGAGGAAGGCAAAAAACCCATCTGAAGCCTCTCCATTTGCCTCAGAGGGGGAAAAAATCTAATGTATCAGCCTGTACCACTGATTCACTTCCCTCCCTGTAACACCCCTTTCCC
>CM044434.1:158681608-158692017 GCA_024363595.1 Xenopus borealis
ATGAGTGATACTCAGAGTTCCCTGTATAACTCAGCCTGCAGCTTTGTGCCTTTATATGGTTACAGAACCCCTTCTGATATCCAGTAGGGGATATATCATCCCTTATAATATAAGAGTGATGAACAGAAATATGCGACCTGTAGAATTAGAGTAAGTGCTAGCAATACAAACATGAATTCTTTTGTTCTCCTTTGAAGATATAACAATACAAATCTGCTGTGAGTCTGTTGAGAGGAACCTGACAGTAATTAAATTCTGTAAGATTAGAATCACAGCCGCAGTCATTATCTGAGGAAACCCATTATCCTTCTGGATTAGCAGCACATTGTTTTCTAGACTTAAAAGAGCGGTGATACAATGCAATCCTATTAGAATGTATGTAAGCAAGAGTATTTGATCTTGTCAGCACCTGTTCTCTACTACAGAGCCTTTCCTTATGCCTGAACCTATTTCTGTGCTTAATGTTTCATCTACGTTCATTATGTGGCTAGCTTTTTGCACATTTAATAATCAGCAATAGTAAAGCTGTCAAGGCCATAGTTCCCAGGCAGAGGCAGATTAAAACATACGTTTTACTACTCAATGACAGAGAAAAACTCCAAGCATTTCTAAGCAGGCAATGAATGGGTAAAACCAAGATACTAGAGGGAAGTAAGTTGGGGAACGATTGTATGAACTTCAGGGTAATAGAGCTTTCCATAATTTGGATCTTCATACCTTAAGTCTACTAGAAAATCATATAAACATGAAATAAACCCAATAGGCTGGTTTTGTTTCCAATAAGGATTAATTATATCTTAGTTGGGATCAAGTACATGCTACTGAGAAAAAAAAATATTTTCAAAAATTTGGATTATTTGCATAAAATTGAGTCTATGGGCGACTGACTTTCCATAACTCTGAGCTTTCTGGATATAGGGTTTCAAGATAACTGATCTCATACCTGTATCACAATAGATTACCTGAAGTCATTATTCGGCTGCTACATTTTGTTGTATGCTCATTTTGTATCTTGTTATTTTTTAAAAAAATTTTAGCAATGAGATACAAACACCAGACCATCTCATCCCAACCTACTATGCATTGCTTTAGCAATAACAATAACTGTATGAAATCACAACGGGTTAAATTAATCAATACTACTACTAATTATAGACCACTATGTGCAAGGCCCATTGATCTTTTGTCTGTAGTTGTATGTATGTTTATGCCTTTATAAGGCATTTTGGTTAAGGAGAGACCCTCCTTATTTGCATGCAAAGCAGAGAGAAATTTGATAAGGCAGACCAGGGTTGCTCCCAAAGGAACACCCTGAAACAGTATCCTCCAACCTGTAAAAAGAGTTGGGGAGCATCACAAACATGAAAACGTTCCTGGGGTGCCACATAAGTGCTGTGAGTGGTTATTTGGTAGCCCCTATGAAGACTGGCAGTCTACAGGAGACTCTGTTTGGCAGGACACCTGGTTTTTATGCAACCTAAACTTGCCTCCAAGCCTGGAATTCAGAAATAAGCTTCTATTTGAGACCACTGAGAGCAACAACCAAGGAGTTGGTGAGTTACATGTTGATCAAGAGCCACTGGTCGGGGACAACTGCCCTAGAGGCTGAAGTTCACCCATTGGGTTTAAAAGCTCAGCCAGGACAGAATGTTGGTCTGTATACGTGAAACTTATCTGCATTCTGATCAACATTCTTATACTGGGAGAGCTTCAGCCTCTTTTGGATTGGATAGTGCCTTTTATTGATATTATTACAACATATAGACAAGAGCAGCCCCTACTACTGCCTGGCACATGTTGGCCATTCCTGGCCAATGTACCTTTTTTAATTATTTACTTAAAATGGAGTCTATAGGAGATGACCTTCCTGTAATTTTGAGCTTTCTGGCTAACAGGTTTCTATATAATGGATTCTATACCAGTACTAATAATAAAAATCTTGCCTTGGGGTCAATCTGTTTTCTGGTCTAATATATGGCGATACGTTTCCCCTTTATTATCAACCCATAGGGGCTGATTTACTAAGGGTCAAAATACGATATTCGAAGTCGAAGTATTTTTCACCGAATTTTGAAATCCTGCGATCGAAGAAAACATGATATTCGAAGTAATGCGATTGAAGTAAAAAAATCGTTCCAATCATTCTATTTGAACTATTTTAGAGTACAATCAAACCATTTTACTTTGCTAAAAAAAAGACTTGGAAAAATGGTCTAGAAGATCCCCATAGGCTAACATAGCGCTATCCCAGATTTTATTTGGCAAAGTATTTTATTTTAAAGAGACTTTCGAATTCGAATTTCGAAGTAGAAGGATTTTACTATTCGACTATTCGAATCAAATGGTTGAATGGTCGAATTAGACTATTTGATGGTCGAAGTTTTTCAAAAATGTACTTCGAAATTAAAACTTTTTTAGTTCAAATCTTCACTTCGACCCTTTGTAAATCAGCCCCACCATCTCAAAACCTATAACAGCATTTGACATTTGACATTTGATTGGTGGGTTACTTCTAATTTAATGCATGATTCCTAATCTAATGAAGGACTTAATATCAGTTAAAGTAAATAAGCAAGTGTGGAACAAAACACGAGTAAAATTTGCTATAGAAGTCTCTATAAAAAGCCAAGCAAGAAAACTTAATCACATACAGGTATGATTGAATTAATTTCAAGCTTTAATGTGGTTTTTTAGGCTTTATGGGATCTGTCATATGAGGGTTTAGGGAAGCTAAATGTTAGATTCTCCAAAAGGGTCTCACCTGGAAAGGGTTGATCCAATCCTGGGAGATGGTGCATCGTGAACACCAGTCCCTTGAAGACCCTCTTAGTTTTTCCACAACGTTCTTGGGATGTATCTGAAAACTCTCCCCAGGAAGCATGAACATGTTCCTATTGTATTCCATAAAACCTCGATTTGCTGGATTTAGATCATTGTAGTAGAGTTCTGCAGGTGACTTCTGCCAACCACAGGCACAATGGGAATTGCACATCATTGTGTAGAAGCTTTAGCAAAGATCAATACTTGGTGCCCTCCTAGAGCAAATCAGTTGTTTATCAAGGTGTGCATTTGAGCTCTGAGAAGTGCAATGAGTAGTTATCCCTCTGAAATTTCTGAGAAAAATACATTGCCTTCAATGGTTGAGAAAACCTTTACAGCTGTTACTTTTTTGGGAGAGGATTATAAGAGGGAGATCAGAGCAGCACAGCAGTGTCCATTGCCTGGTTGCTCTGTCAATAGACGAGTCAGCTCTGAAAGTAACTTGACACATTAAAGCTCTAGGCAGAAACAATCAATGCTCCGCACAGCTGGGATGCCAGACTAAGTTGTGTTTGCAAACCCTTCCTGCCAAAATGATGTTGCTTGGCATATGGGAAGCTTACTTTCTAACCTTTATATCATTGGGAATCATATACGCTTGGTCAGGAGAACATGTCAAAAGCTATCCTTTCCAAGAGAAAAAAAATAATGCAAAAAAAAAAAACCCCAATATTGGAATGCTATTTATACTAGAAAGATTAATAGGGGAATGTAATATAAGTCGGTAAGGCAAAAACTATTCGCAATGCAAAAAGTTATGCCTCTGTGCGAATAAGTTTTGCTTTGCGCGAATTTAATATAGCTTTTGAGAAACCGGAAACTGTTTGGCGGCCATTTCCGACAGTGGAAGAGAGTTTGTGAATTTTACAGCTTGAGCAGTCAATGTAATAAAACTTCTTACTGAAAAAGTCGTTATGCTTGCTCCTAAAGATTACGACACCTTCAAGCACTTCTTAAGAATGCGCAATTAAAATTCGCAATGCGCAATGAAAAGTCGCAATGCGCAATGAAAAGTCGCAATGCGCAATTAAAATTCGCAATGCAATAACAGTTTAAGGAACAATATTACATTGCGAGATGTGGATTTTTAATCTTATTGATGCGCATTCTTTTGCTCTTTGCAAATTTAATAACATTCCCCCCAATGTTGTTTACCTGGAAAGTGTGGTTTTTAGGAAGAGCAGACAGTTGATCCCTAATAAGTAACAACCTCCTGGCTTTTCTTGAATTAGAACCATTATCTGTGGGGGCACAATAATCTTTTACTCTAGTGATTTACATCCATTGATTTTTATGGTTGATTTGATTCCACTTGGGCAGTTTGTTCTTCTGTTTTACAATTTTGATAAAATATCATAATTTAATGGATGTTATTTTATTTGCCAGAGTTGTTATTATTAGTGAAGGGTGAATTTATTCGCCAGGGGCGAATTCGCTTCTGGCGGTTCGGGGTAGATTCCCCATCACTAGTTATTATTTAATCTGAAGCCTAAACACGCTGAGGTTTAAAGAAGAGACCAGCATTCTATGAAAACTCCAGGAATCCTGACTAGTGATGGGCGAATCGACCCCGTTTCACTTCGCCGAAAAATTTGCGAATTTCCAGCGAAATTCGCGAAATGGCGGAAAAATTCACGAAACGAGTCGCGGCACGTTTTCGATGCGTGCCACGTCGTTTTCGTCGGGTCGTTTTCGACATTTTTTGTTGCGTCGCATCAGAAATGACGCTCGACTCGTTTTTTCGAATTTTTGCCAGGCGAATTTTCAATGGAGTTTCGTGAATTTATTCGCCAGCGGCGAATCGTGCAAATTCGCTGCGAATTTGCCCCTGGCGAATAAATTCGCCCATCACTAATCCTGACATAAATGCTTATTTGGAAGTTGATCTGTTTATAGTGTGGCTTGTGGGGCAGGATGTTATATGTATAAACAGCTTCCAGCTCTTTTACATCTCTGCATTTGGAAACCTGTTATGGAAAGAACTTCAGTTTCTACCCCTTGGGTTGATACAATTGAGAAAGAGGCATAATATAATTTAAAACAAAGCATTGGGGGATTTATTTCCTCTTTAGCAAGCTATGGCAGTCAGCAGCATCAAGGGCAAATAAGGTATAAGCTGTATTAAAAGGGGCAGAGATTCACGGCAGGAGGAGGTAATTCTTCCATCTAGAATAGATAGTCTGTCTAGAATATGCCGTACAGTTTTGGTCTCCAGTGCTCAAACAGGACATTACTGTATTAGAGAGGGGACAGAGAAGGGCAACTAAGCTGTTAAAAGGTATGAAAAATCTTAGCTATGAGGAAATACTGGGCAAAGTGGGGTTGTTTACACCGGAGAAGAGGTGCTTACTGTATAAGGGGGTCATATAATAATCTCTCTAATGCTTTATGTACCAGTAGGTCTTTCCAGCTGACACAAGGTCACCCATTCCTATTAGAATAGAGAAGGTTACAGCTAAATATTCAGAAAGTGTTCTTTACAGTGAGAGCTGTGAAGATGTGGAATTCTCTCCCTAAATCAATGGTAGAGGCTGATGTATTGTATAGCTTTAAAGGAACAGTAACACCAAAAAATTAAAGTGTTTTAAATAAAGAAAATATCATATAGTGTTGCCCTGCGCTGTTAAAACTTATCTGTTTGCTTCAGAAACACTACTATAGTTCATATAAACAAGCTGCTAAGTAGCAATGATGGAAATACAGTATATGGCACAGGATAAGTAATGGATAACAGATAACATTATGTTCTACAGAGTTTATCTGCTATCTGCTGTGTAACTTGAGCCTTTTCTCCAAGCTGCCCCCATGGCTACACAGAAGCTTATTTATATAAACAATAGTAGTGCTTCTGAAGCAAACACACCAGTTTTACCAGTGCAGGACAACACTGCAGTGTATTTTTATTACTTTAAAACAGTAAAAAAATTTTATGTTACTGGTCCTTTAAGAAGGGGTTGGATGGTATTTAGCAAGTGAGGGAATACAGGGATATAGAAGCTCATAGTACAAATTGATCCAGGGACTAGTCCCATTGCATCTTGGAGTCAGGAAGGAATCTTTTCCCATATGAGGCCAATTGGAGAGGCTTCAAATAGTTTTTTTTTGCCTTCCTTTGGATCAACTAGCAGTTAGGCAGGCTAAATATAGACTTAAAATGTTGAACTTGATGGATGTGTCTTTTTTCAACCTAACTTACTGTCTATGTTACTATATTACAATGTTTAAATGCATATTCACTGCAGTGCTACCAGTTGCATTGACTTGGGGCAGTAGGATAATTATAGAATATGTTAATATACATAACAAGGTCCTTATTTAGAAATAAACAGCAAAATACCAGCTACAGATGCCTGTAAGTAATGAGTAATAAAAGACAAGACATAACATCAAGAAATAGTTGCAAAGGAGGAAATAAAACATTATCTAACCGGGTACATTAGGCGGACAATTGATTCTTTACTAATGTAATGGTTTACAGTATGTTCTCAACACAAATTATCTTTAAATCAATGTTTTTGATGGATATGTCTAATGCATCTGACCTTTCAAATGAATACTTTTCAATAAACTGCAATTTACTGAATGCATTTACTTTCAAACGTCTATTTTTCCGAATAACAAGTACAAATTCTTCAATGCTATTGACCTTAAATGAGATCCACAGCATATATAACAACATCTAGTTTTCAGGAGTATAGATATCCTTCTTCTTATACAGGAGAAGGACTAAACTGAAAGTAGCCTCAGATGAAGGGACCCTGAACTCATTTTGGGTTATGTGAGCAAGTGATGTACAAGACGAAAAGTCTAAAATTGTATGATTATGGCATTTTTTTATAAGGATAGTAATAATTCACTTGTTCACTGAGCTTTAAGTTAAGAATGCGAGGTGAAGCTACTAATTCATTCTACCACACATACAGTACAAAGAGGGTGAACTGAGAGACTGGATTTTCTGTTTAGGGAATACTATCTGAAATCCAAAGGGTACAAAGTACAAGAGATGATGTTTGGAAATGTCCAACAAGGCTACTTCAGAGTAGAAAGCCTGAATTGGATGAAGTAGTCAAGGTTTGAGGAGGTAGTTGGAAAGGGCTGCAGTGGGTTGAAGATGAACAAAGACTCAAAAAAGAACAAGAACCCTTGAAAGACAAGACATGATTAATTAATTAGGCACTGCTGATATAGCAGATGCAACACTTGGGGGCAGATTTACTAAGGGTCAAAGTGAAAATTCAAATAAAATTCAAATTTTAAAAATTCAAATTTCAAAGTAATTTTGGGCTACTTCGACAATCGAATAGCCCAAAATTCGATTGAAATACAAAAAAAATTGAAAAATTTGAAAATTAAAAATTTCAAAGTACTTCCTCTTTAAAATCCATCGAATTTGATTATTCGCCACCTTAAAGCTGCCGAATTGCCATTGTAGCCTATGGGGGACCTCCTGGAACCTGTCCTGAAAAGTTCTAGGAATTTGAAGGATTTTGGTTAAAATCGTTCGAATTGTTCAAATCTAATTCTTCCATCTAACTAGGTCCATTTTCGATCAAATCTAGCCTTAAAAAAATTTGATGGTCGAATTTCGAAGTTTTTTCACTTCAAAATTCAAACATTAATAAGTCTGCCCCTTGAATTAGCATTATTAAATACCTTCTCAGCCCAATGGTTGAGGAAAGGCAATTTGAAGATGAGAACATGAAAGGTCCTAGTTCAACTCTCCGTACATCAACATCAACCGATGTTTAAATGTGTACTCCACCAGCCTATTGGGTTTATTTAATGTTTCCATTATTTTCTAGTAGACTTAAGGCATAAAGATCCAAATTACAGAAATAGCTGTTATCCAGAAAACCCCAGGTCCAATGCATTCTGGATAACAGTATATCTGTATATTAATTAACCATGCTAAACGCCACAGATAGAACCTACAACCCTTATACAGCTGGTTACCCCTGTAGGAACTGACCTTAGGAACCCTGCACTACAAAGCATCAATTGTAACCACCAGCAAAATTTGAGGATAGGGAAAGAATTGTGGTGGAGATTTGACATTTAATTTTATGCTCTTCCATGAATGCCATCATTTGAAATAGTTTTTCTAGACAAACTGAAGGCTAAAGCAACCTAGTATTTAACCAAGCAAAATATAATATTAGACATGCACAAGGAAGAGAGCACAGCAATGACTATTATAGAAAATAACATATTTACAAGCGCTCCAGCCATCTGTCTGGAAAATAATACATACAGACAGCTGGAGCCTGATCTAGGCAATCATATCAGTCCTGTCTATCTGGTATTATATTCGCTTTGCTGGAGAAACAAGAGAAAATCCTGATTCCTAGCATAACTGCCCAATGGCACCCCACTCTCCATTGTCATAACCCAGTGGAGCATGCTTAGTATCCAGCTGATGTCTGTGCTCTCAAACATACTTGATGGGTTCTTTAAGCTTGATACAGGGAAAACAGAAAAATGTATTATTTGGCTGACCAGATAATGAAGGAAATTATTGTTATTTCCACTTGTTTATCTATAAATTTCCATAGTTACAGTACATATAACAAAAAAGAAAATGTAAAACCTCAAAACAAATTAATGTCAAACTGTTCAGAGCTCTCTTGTAAGCATTTTTTCAATTTACATGAATATTTTTTTGCTTATTTTCAAGACCTTTAACCTGCTAATATGAATTTGAAACAGCAGTGCCTTCCTCTTCATGTCAGTCAGCTGAAAATTAATTTCGTGAAAATAAGAAAGTCATGCATATGAAATTAAGTTAATAAGTAGGGAAGAGTCATCTTGGATGTCTCCAATTTCCTTTTCTCAGAAAATTTAATTTCAGCCAGCTGTAGCTGGTTGGTTGAAATAAACAAAGAATAATGAATGATTATTAAGGTGCTCAGATCAATTTTACATTCATTTGAGGCTTTACCTTTCCTTTCCATCCTCAATGATCCAGAAGAAAGCTATAAAACTGAAGCTGTCTCCAATTTGCCTAAGAAAAGGAAAAAACCCTTCCTGTATCTAAACCAGTTCCTAGATCAACTAAGTTGATCTTTAAGCGTTAAAGGGTATGTGCAGTATAGTAATTCATTCATGTTAAGGACTTATGTAGGAATCTGTAACATAAGTTATCCCAAAACCCAGAACTAACACCAAAGTCCCAGTAAGGGCTAAAGCTTCCTCCAACAAGTAAGGATGGGGAACGGGGAGTATCGCCATGGAACAGGCAAGGCCAGTGTCAATCAGTATCAGGAATCAAGAGCATATTTAGGATAAACAGGCCAAGGTCAAACCAGAAAAACAGTGTGGTATGAAATCAAGAGCCAAAGGCATAGTCAAGGTCACAGGTTGAGGTCAATACCAATCAGTAACGCAGTAGAAAGTCAGAATCTAAATAATGGTCAGTAACAGGCAATAGTCGGTACAGGCAGCAAATTAGCAGAGTCCCATAGACTCCATATTATCCAAATAGTTACATAGTTAAATTGGGTTGAAAAAAGACAAAGTCCATCAAGTTCAACCCCTCCAAATTAAAACCCAATTTACACACGCCCCTCCACTCTTTCACACAAACCATATATGACTTTAGCTATACTAACTGTAGTGTTTAGTATCACAATAGCCTTTGATATTATGTCTGTCCAAAAAATCATCCCCCTCTTATAATCATTAACAGAATCAGCATCACAACATCACCCGGCAGTGCATTCCACAACCTCACTGTCCTCACTGTGAAGAACCACCTACTCTGTTCCTTTATATGAAAGTCCTTTTCTTCTAGTCTGAAGGGGTGGCCTCTGGTGATCCTCTTTATGGGTAAAAAGGTCCTCTGATATTTGTCTATAATGTCCTTCAATGTATTTGTAAAGTGTAATCATGTCCCCTCGCAAGCACCTGTTTTCCAGAAAAAACAACCCCAACCTGGACAATCTCCCCTCATAATTTAAGTCTTCCATCCTTCTAACCAGTTTAGTTGCACTTAGTCTCTGCACTCTCTCCAGCTCATTTATATCCCTCCTAAGGACTGGAGTCCAAAACTGCACTGCATACTCCAGATGAGCTCTTACTAGGGATCTATAAAGAGGTATAATTATGTTTTCATCCCTTGAGTTTATGCCTTTTTTATGCAGGACAGAACCCTATTTACTTTAGTAGCTACATAATGACACTGAGACTTGTTATCTATAAAAACCCCAAGATTCTTCTCATTTAAGGAAACTCCCAACACACTGACATTTAGTGTATAACTTGCATTTATATTTTTTTGCCAAAGTGCATAACCTTCTCAACATTGAACCTCATTTTCCAGTTTGCTGCCCAATTTTCCAACTTAGACAAATCACTGTGCAAAGTGTCAGCATCCTGCATGGAACCTATAGTTCTGCACAATTTAGTATCATCTGCAAAAATAGAAACAATACTTTCAATGCCCACATCCAGGTCATTAATAAACAAGGTGAAAAGCAAGGGACCCAGTACATAGCCCTGTGGTACCCCACTAACAACACTGATCGAATTAGAAAATTCCATTTACCACCACTCTTTGTAGTCTATCTTTTAGCCAGTTCTCTATCCAGTTA
>CM044434.1:158703176-158733884 GCA_024363595.1 Xenopus borealis
TTGCTGCGGGCTGGTACACAAGCACAAAACATCATGTACAACATCTCTACCTACTTCTTTTGTTGGGCTTTTCTAATTCTCCTTTAAGTATAGTATGTACTGTAAAACAGTAACGTGTTACTCCTTTAAAGCAGATGTTGGATGCGGAGGAGGAAGATTATCTTGTTTCTGTTCAGTGCCTCCAGTTGAAGAGCTGCTATGACTGCTAGTAAAGATCTTACCAAGCATCTTATTCTCTCTTCTGAATAAATCTAATGTCATATAATTTGAACAATTCTCCACAACTGACCAATACTTTGCTTAAAAAGAGTAAACATGCTTGAGACTTTTCAGCCCTCGTGTAATTATGATGTGAATGATGCTCAGTGATAGAGATCCTTCTCCAGTTGCTGTCAGAAAAAAAACTATCTGGATACAAGACCAACATCTCAGGAACCTTTCTCACTGCCAATGTATTTCTGTACATCATCTGCTGTGCAAAGTGGTGCAATTTTCTTGTTCTTTATTCTCCATTCTATTGTAAATAAAAACACCAACAGTTTCTATTTTGCTACTGCCAAAAAACCCAAACCCACGGTTTTAGGGTATTCATGCAGAAACGGAGCCCAATGAATAAATGCTTAACTAAAACTCTGTTTAACCCTTCTAAAAAATGATCTCCAGATTTAGACAGTGTGGGTCAGGCTGTAAATCAAAGCAGAGAGGGGTTAAGTCTATTGGCCACTAGAGGATATCAAGGTGACATCTATGCTTATAGGGACTCCCCCAACTGAAATGGATGAGGGTTCAGCTTATCTAGATGGCTCAAGTATCCACCAATGTAGTTGCTGGCGGCTCCAGTAGTGTAGGAGGAGAATAGTAAAAGGGGATCTCCACTAATCTAATAGGATTAATATTGGGTTGTAGGTTTCAACTAATCTAGGTAGCTGAATGAAGGATCTACTTAGGTGGCTTTAGTCTCTGCCAATGTAGTTGGCTGGTATCTCCAGTAACTGGAAGTCTTCACCAATCTAGTAGGATGGGTTCTTGCAGCAGTAATCTGCTGGACTAGTTGGATGATGTTTCCACTTTAAATAGGTAGCTGAATGAAGGTTCCTCTAACTGTATCTAAGGGTCTCAAGTCTTGTACTTGACTGGAGTATCCACTAATACACTGTAAGTGGACGATGTCTTCATTGGTTTAGTAGAATGGGTAATCTTCAAACTGCAAACTCTGCACATAGCATGGGTTTTAAGTCCAAACCTTTGTTTCTTCCTTGCCAGATAAATTTGGTTCCTGGAGTGACTAGTAGTGAATGTGTATGTAGTAAGAAATTGCAGCAGTAAAACATGAACATTCAAATGTTTAGTGGGGCATTTGTAAACTAGTTGGAAATGCCCTTGTCTACACTGCTCCCTTACCTGGACCAATGTTGTAGTATTGGAGTAAAGGGTCTTCTGTGTGAACCATAACTTGGGCACCAGTGGTTTGTAACCAGGAGCTTTATAGAAGAGATAAAACTCTCTTATAGAAGAGATAACACTCTGAGTTCACAGAGGGTATTAGTAAAACCACAAGTGTTTGCTCCCAATGTACAAATGTGTCTCAATGGGTACTTTAAAGAATTACCCCTTACCCTTATTGAGTGTCACCCGGGGATCTACCCCGCACTAAGCCTATTCAGTGGAGCACAAAGCTGCTATTACTAGCTAGCCCTATCTAGCACTCCTGTGGGGGAATGTAATAAAGGTTAAAAGGAGAAAGGAGAAAAACTATTTTCACAAATAAGAATAAATATTTGCATTGCACAATGTAATATTCATCCTTAAACATTGTGAGTTGTAATTGCAAACTTTTAAGAAGTGCTTAAAGGTGTTGTAATCTTTTGGTACAAATAAAATATTTTCTGTAAGAAGTTTTATTACATTCACTGTTCACTGGGGCATAACATTTGCAAATATTTTTCCACTGTCAGAAGAGGTCTGTAAACAGTTTCTGGGTTCACTTCGCACAAAGGAATTTTTTTCACAAAGGCATAACTTTGCAATGCAACATTTTTTTTGTTATCAACTTTTATGACATTCGTCTATTAGAGGATTGTATTATCTACATTGGCTGTTCTGTCTCTGTCTTTTCCTCATTCAGGTCATCCCTAATCCCTGACTTCGCTATGGATCAAGTTACCTTAAGAACCAGACTTCTTACTAAGGCCCTTCAGCAGCATCCATCCCAAAACCAGGTGGTGCTTAAAAGGATTCTGTCATGGTTTTTATGGTGTAATTTTTATTTCTAAATTATACTGTTAGCACTGCAAATAAGTCACTATACCATATCAAATTTAATTCCTAAGCCAAGAAATGTAATGTTACTTGAAATATTGGTGTGTAGGTGCCATCTCAGGTCATTTGCCTGGGCATATGCTTTCAGAAAGAGCCAGCACTTCAAGATGGAACTGCTTTCTGACAGGCTATTGTTTCTGAAGGAGTCACAGTGGGACATGGGTTTTTATTATTGAGTCCAGTTCTTATATCTACTAGGGAGCTGTTATATGGTTACCTTCCCATAGTTCTGTTGATTGGCTGCTGGGGGGGGGGCAGAGGCGGTGATATCATTCCAACTTGAACTGCAGCAGTAAAGCGTGACTGAAGTTTATCAGAGCACAAGTTGCATGACTTGGGGCACCTGGCAAACTGACAATATGTCTAGGCTCAAGTCAGATTTAAAAATTAAATATAAAAAATCAGTTTTTCTTTTGAAAAAAAGGATTTCAGTGCAGAAGTCTCATGGAGCAGCACTAATAAAGGAATGCATTTTTAAAAGAAAACATGTTTTTCCATGACAGTATTCCTTTAGAGACAGAACCATGTGTTCTGTCTCTTTATGCAAGGATAAAGGAACTACAAATACTAACCTTATCCTATGGGAACACATCCCAAACAAAGGGCATAGGTTCAGTACACTTGTAGGGTAGATTAACTTTACAGTTCCTAAAGAAATTTATAGTTTTTTTTATTTACTTTGTTGTCGAGAGACCTAAGTTAGGACCTCCAATAAAGTATAAAGGATTCTACTGCGTATAATAATTAATACAAACCAAACAATAACTTGCATTTGTTATTTATATATTTTTGATGCCAAGTTATTCAATTAAAAAATGAATTTTCAAATTAATTTTCGTTTTAAAAAATGAACCTTTCCCCCCCCAAAAAAAATCTAAAACCATCAGCTGTTGAAAAAAGTACTGCTACTCAGTAATTACATTTTTGAAACCAAAAGTGTTATTTGAACGTCAGTGCAAGTTACTTAATATAGAAATGGGGCAATGGAAATGTTTCTTCAGATTATTTAGCTGGGAAATGGTTGAAAAGTTTAATGTTCTGCTGGGAATAGATTCTTGGATAGAAGTGCTGTGTAATCTTATTAAACACTGATCAGTGCTGCTCCCACTGAAAATCTGCTTTCAATTTCTATTTAACTCAAACATCTCAAACTTGTGATTTTATTTTAAAACAAAGCCATTTCCAGGCTGACATTAAGGATGGAGCCTTGGTGCACTGCGATTCGGTTCAGCAGTAAGAAGCAGCTTTATTGAAATGTGCCAAATGACAAGGTCAGATCATCTCCAAGAAATTCGCTTTCTAGATGCGCGTTTCAATCACATTCACATGTCATCATCGTATCTTCTCCCTCAATAGTCAGCATGCTTTGAATATTTCATTTCACTGCCCCCTTTTTGCTATTATAAATCAGAAACAAGAGACAAGCACAGGCGCAGTGTATGGGTCAAAATGTTTCTTAACGGAGAAATAAATTTACACTTTTTTTCTGTTTACATTTTTTTGTGTTTGATTATCTTGCTTGGCAATTGTATTGGAAACAATACTTTCCTCCATCTTTCATGGGTGTTCCCATCATCTTTACATATTGGGGCAGATTTATCAAATTCACCTGAAGGATTCAAAGTTCAATCGAATTTTCAAAAAGATTCGAATTCGAATTTTCGAATGTTTTTGAAGACCACTTCGACCAGTGAATTTTGAAAATTCGATTGAATCGAATGATTTGAATAATTTGAATAAAAATCTATTTGAATATTCGACCATTCGACAGTCGAATAACTTCCCCTTTGAATTTTTATTTGACTGCCTAGTTCACCAGATTAAAGCTACCGAATAAAGTTTCATTATTTTTGATAGAATAAAAAAAAAATCAATTTTATCGTTCGATTGAATATTTCCTATTCAATCGTTTGATTGATCGAATAGCAGTAAAATCCTTCAAATTCGATATTCGAAGGATTTTTATTCCCACACTATTCCACAATATTCCCATGGTCGAATGTTTTTTTTAACCCTCAAATTTGTCCCTTAGTAAATCTGCCCCATAGTGTATGCTTAGTGATACCCAAAATCACACCAATACCCATTAAACAATTGAGCTCATTTAGTAGCTTCCGTATAGTCACACATGGCACTGGTGCATCTGTCCCACCTATTGTTTCAAATCACATACAACTGCAACTTAAGCATTGGGGGACCCTGGAGTTACCTACAAACTTGTAGTGAGCCTAGAATTTCCTAAAAACAGCTAAAGAATCAGGTGCAGGCCATTTCAACATGGGAAATGTTGGCATCCAGACTGAGAACATTTTTAGCACAACTGTATCCAAATTTGCAAAATGCGAGCACAGTTGCAGGTGTTTTGATGAAACCTTTGCAACTGCCCCTCATGGCCACAATGATGCTGGAATTGTGTGGAAACTGTTGCAGTTTGGGTAAAAAAAACCTGGTGAATTGAGTGCAAAATTGCACTATGGACACTGCACAAAAACCCAGAACAAACCCTAAGGTCCTGGTCACGGCTAACGCTTCCACCTATAATAGCTGCCTTTCACTATGGAAGGAGCCCTCCACTACTCAGAAGCCGCCAGGTCTTACAGTGAGAGGACCGACGGGAAGAGTTCTGGGCAGACAAAGGAACCACGTCATCAGTCCCATCCCTGATGTCACCAGCCCCGCCCCCAATATCACCACCCCTGCCCCCAACATTACCGACTAGACCCCACCTCCGATGTGATTCGCCCCAAATCCTAAGTAGCACAGTGCAAAATCAGGATCCAACAAATGGTTAGTAAACAGGCAGTGAAGTAGCAGATGTCAGGAACAGACTAAGGTTAAGGAACAGAAATCAGAACAACAAGAGCACCCAGGAACTATTAGGAAATAGAGAAACAATTAGCTGTGGCCCCTTTAAATATTAGCATTTTTGCACCAAGGGCAATGACGTCAGACAAAGAGCTCCGATAAAACAGACACACATAAGTGGCACTAAGCACTTCAGAAATGGCACATGTGTAAGGAGACAGTGGGTGCCCCGTGTGCAAGGGGGCGGGTGTCCCAACCACTTCCCAGGTATTATTACAACTCACATAGAAGCTCTGTGCAAAGAACATTTTTATTCTCACACTTACCTCTCTAGACTGGAGGTTCCCAACCTTTTTTACCCATGAGCAACAGTCAGAGGTAAAAAGAGTTGGGGAGCAACACAGGCATGAACATGTTCTTAAAGTGGTGCAAAATAAGTGCTGTAATTAGCCATTTTGGTAACCCTATGTGGACAAACAGCCTACAAGAGATTCTGTTTAGCAGTACACCTGAGGCAAATTGACTAAAGGGCAAAGTTGGCTTCACTATTGAAAATTCTCCAAAACAACAATTCTCAAGGACATCTCCAATTTACTAAAAGGCGTAGAGGACAAACCCTTTCAAATGATCATTACTCCACAAATTCATCAAAGTTTCAACAGAGTTTGTTTTGCCAGGTTATACCTTGCAAACTGATAAGCTACATCTTCAAAAATCTTACATGTGTTTATCTTTTTTATAAGCACATGCCACATTTGTTTTAGGGTGGGCTCAAGTCTAGGGCATTAGATGATCCCTTTTGTGGCCACTTGAAGCATTTGCACCAACATCTCTAATAAAGACAAATATATGGCCTATATGTACCCACCATATTAAAGTTGACATACGCTCAAGTAGGTAAACAAAGTTTTGCTAGGAAGAAAATAATGATAGCGAAAGTTCGATTCGATATGTTTGCGCTGACAAATTTTGCAATAAGCCAATGGTTGGGAATTACTGCTTTGGACTCTTGGCACTTAAAGTTGCATATGGCTTACTCTAAGTTTGGAATCAATAAGAAATGTAGTCACGCTGTCACGCTTGGTCAGCGCCTGGATATTTCATCATGCGGTAGGACAACAATCCAAAGTATAATTCTAAGATGTGCAAAGTCTATTTGGGGAGGAAACAAGAAGCAGGAGTACTGTCTCTAAAAGACTGACTGGCATAATAACCTACCCTCAACCCTTGTGGAACGAGCTACACACTAATGAAAGAGAATAGAGCTACAGAAGTTTTTTGGGGGGGGCATAATACCTCCCCTTAAAATTTAATCTTGAATTTCAATGGTCTGCAAAGCTGGAATTGCTGCGAATGGAAGATTATTTTGTGAATGCAGAGATTGCTAAACAGAGCTAGTGATGGGCGAATTTGCTTCGGGAAATTTTTCGCGAATTTCAAAAGAAATTGGGGAAACGGCAAAAAATTCATGAAAGGCTGCCGCGTCTCGTTTTTGAAGCGGGTGTCCATTTTTTACTCCGGCGCCCATTAATTGTTCCAGACTTTTTACACACTGAGGGACTGATTTGCTAAAATTTGTATTTCTATTTTTTTCACGAATCTTATATTTTCATATCTTTCGTGTTCATATTGTTTGTGCCAAGATAAGTATACTTCATTATTGCTGTACCATATCTGTGACTTGCATGGAGGGAGGACATGGACCCTCATGATCCAGACATATTTGATACAAGAATTTGGGGGGGTGGGTGCTAACTGAGTATAAAAGGTGGACCTGAGAACCAGCTATGCACAGATTTTAAAAGAAAATAACAAATAAAAATTGGGGCTTCATTCAGGAAAGAATTAAGTCATTGACAACCAGAATGTGGACAGAAAAAGTTACAATAATTTTGAGGTACAAAAAGTCTTATTTCAATTAAATGTGCTATTAAAATAACATTAATATTAATTTAACTGCAAAAATTGGAACACAGACATCAACATAACTCAATGGATATAGAATGCTGTCACTGTGACAGATTGTTCATTACTAAATTTATACATTTCTACAAGATGCAAGCTTTTATTCAATTTCTTCTTTATTTATTGCATTACAGTTTACTGATGATGCATCCAACAAAATGTGTTGCTTATGCAAATATGGATTTACTTGTCTCCTTTTTTAGTTGCATTTCAACATTTGGAGAAGAGACATCAAATCTTTGCACTATGAGTGGCAGTTAAGACATGGTGCTTGCCTTAAGCACTTGTTTAAAAATATATTATTGGAAAATGAGTTTTCTTATTTCAAACCAAATGACTTGTTACAAATCTGTTAGGAGCAGTGATGATTGAGGGTATGGACTTGCGTCGCAAAATTTTGCTGCGGAAAAACACTAGAACAAAACACCATTAGACCCCAATGTATTTTGCTCAATAAAAGTTGCTGTGGAAAATGTCTCTGCAAGAAAAGTCCATGGAAATGCCTTTTATTAATTTTTAGCAGCTTGCTCATTCTCCCCTTGGTTTCATACATTTTTTGTACAGGACAGATTCGCTCATCATCAATGATTAGTAGTTACTGGAGAAGCTTCTGCATTTGATTCAAATGTTTCAAGAAGAGATTTCAAAGAAAAGAGCGAACTCGTTTCATTTGATTTATGGGTTTATAATACACAAAAGCCATAAATATCTTGCAAATTATATCCTTATAAACGGTGAGTTCTGATGTCATTGCTTATAAACGGTGAGTTCTGATGTAATTTCTGTCACCTGACTCACTGAAACGTGTGCATTATAATAAATAAAGTACCCCCAGTTGCAAAATATGAGGATATTAGAAGTTACCTCGGAGTTCCATGACCTGTATAAAAACACTTGGCCTTCGGCCTCGTGTTTTTATATGGTCATGGAACTCCTTGGTAACTTATAATATCCTTAGAATTTACAAGAGGGGTTACTTTATTCACTATATAATACACAAAAGCTGTGAATATCTTGTAAATTATATCGTTATAAACGGTGAGATCTGATGTCATCAGTTATAAACGGTGAGTTCTGATGTAATTTCTGTCACATGACTCACTGAAACTTGTGTATTATAATAAATAAAGTACCCCCAGTTGCAAAATATGAGGATATTAGAAGTTAACTTGGCATTCCATGACCTGTATGAAACTCCTTGATAACTTATAATATCCATATAATTTACAAGAGGGAGTACTTTATTCAATATATAATACACAATAGCCGTGAATATCTTGTAAATTATATCCTTATAAACGGTGAGTTCTGATGTCATCAGTTATAAACGGTGAGTTCTGATGTCATTTCTGTCACATGACTCACTGAAACTTGTGTATTATAATAAATAAAGTGCCCCCAGTTGAAAAATATGAGGATATTAGAAGTAACCTCGGAGTTCCATGACCTGTATAAAAACACTCGGCCTTCGGCCTCGTGTTTTTATATGGTCATGAAACTCCTCGGTATCTTATAATATCCTTATATTTTACAAGAGGGGGTACTTTATTCACTATATTATTGGCATTTAAGAAAAGGTTCATTGGTAGAGTGCCAGTCTCAAGGCCCCAGGTCTGCAAGAGTAATGGCACCCATTGGTATGTGTGTGTTGGTTTTGCATGTACAGTTTGTCATTTCTGGATAACTAGACTATTTATTACCACCCATGTGAGCCGGCAATATTTGCCAAATCTGTTCTTGAGATATGTTAGTAGTTAAACCATCATTGTCACTTAACATTTCTATTCGATTTGCTTGGGCTGCATTAAAAAAGAATTAAGGGTAGAATCATTTTGGAATGCCAAGTTGATTCTAGTTCATTGCCTCCTAAGCCATCTGGCTATCCTCTCCTTCATAAAATGCAATGGCCCATAGTAATTTACTTGAGCACCTCACTATTCATCATATGTTGTATATTATTAAAGCTGAGCAAATGCACAATACAAAATTTAATGAAAACACACGGGATGACTGGGACATGGAAGAAATTGGGAAGTGTCAAGTTGTTAGAAATCCCCAAGGATTCTAGAGGCTCAACTCCTAACCTCTTCTTTAAAAATATATCAGCCCAGGGTAATTTATTTTAAAGAAGAGGAATGAGGGCTCGGAGTAAAAGGTAAACAACTAGAATCACTGGAGATGCTTAAAGGAATTCTGTCATGAATTCAATGGAATAGTTTTTATTAATGAATTAATTACATTGTGTACATTGCAAGTAATTAATTCTGTAATTTAAAATAATATTCTTGAATCAATAAATGTATTTTAGCTGTAATTTTGGTGTGTAGGCAACCTTCTCAGGTTGCCTTGTCATGTGGTTTCAGAAAGAGCCAGCACTTCACAATGGAACTACTTCCAGATAAGCTATTGTTTCTCTTAATATAACAGGAGGAGTCACAAGTGATGGGCGAATTTATTTGCCAGGGGCCAATTCGCGGCGAATTCCCCCGATTCGCCGCTGTGGAATAAATTTGTGAAACGGCAGGAAAATTTAGCGCCAAAAAAATTTGCCGCCAAAAACGAGTCGCACGTCGTTTTTGACGCGACGAAAACGACGCGACGCGCGCTGAAAACAACGTGACGCGCGACGAAAATGACGCGATGCGTTTGACTCGTTTCGCAAATTTTTCACCAATTCGCAAATTTCTCTGGAAATTCGCTAATTTTTCGGCGAAGCGAAACGCGGGAGTTTTGCCCATCACTAGGAGTCACGACTTAGGCTAGCCAGATTTGGATTTTTACTATTAAGTGTTGTTCTCATATCAAGTGATGCAAATTATGCTGGTGCTTTATAAATAAATGTAAATAATAATATGTGGGACATGAGAGCATTTTTAGCAATGCAGGTTCTCTGCTGATGGGCTGCTGGGGGTAAGGAAGGGGGTGATACCATGACAACTTACAGTGCACAGTAAGGAGTGACTGAAGTTGGCTGAGGGCACCTGGGGAACTAACAACATGTCTAATTTTAAAATTTAAAAATCTGTTTGCTCTAATAACTATTATTATTACTACAAACATTATAGATTTTGTGCAGCCATACTTTGTATATCTTATAATGTGGCCAGAATGATTGATGGTCACAGGGGAGAAACAGGGAAAAGCCATAGTAGTTTATATATTGGCTTACAATCATGATCTTTTTCATTTAACTAAAAAAGTGGCTTCTTTTTAAAATCATTAATATATTCCAAAAAGATAGATAGCTTTCCCCTTTTACATTAGCTTTGACCTTGATACAGTATGTGTGGTTTTTGTGATATTATCAACAAACATGCTCTATATTCTCAGCAGTAGCATCATGAATAAAACAAAGTTTGACTATCCTGTCATGATAAGACAGGGCAAGGCATCACACTTCACACAGTGGGCCTGCATATATCATGAGCTTTAGATAAATGATACCAATCAGTATTGTGAATATTGGACTAAAATTAGTTGGATTAGTTATGGGATTGGACAACCTTCCACCAACCTTTCATGAAATGACTTGTATAATTTTTGAATATCATTTCAGCTAGTCATTATTTGCTAACAGACATATTCATTATTCCTGGTTTTCTCAATAAGAATTACAAATAGATAAGAGATTTCTCCCCGTGCCTCAAGGAATCTAAAGGAAACTTAGAGGTAAGGTTTTTTAAAAGAAGGTCATTTGGTTCTTTAGGATGGTGTGACCAAGCAAACTTGCTATTCCTTAGGGCAGTAAGATATTTATAATATATTTTGTTGATTATAATTATAATAATACTTATGCTCAGTATATCTCACAATACAAGGGTACTGCTTAGACCTTGAATGTTGTCCTCTGAAGGTCCACTTTAAAGGAACAGTTCATTGTAAAAATAAAAACTGGGTAAATAGATAGGCTGTGCAAAATAAAAACGGTTTCTAATATATTTAGTTAGCCAAAAATCTCATGAATAAAGGCTGGAGTGAGTGGATGTGGAACACAACACAACACAACATCCTGCTTTTCAGCTCTAAATCTGAGTTAGTCAGTGACTTGAAGTGGGTCCACATGGTACATACCTGTTCAGTGAGTGTTTAATAGATCCTCAACATTTAGCTCAGATTCAAAAGCAACAGTTATGACCAATGTGGCCCCCCTCAAGTCACTGATGGGTAACATCATAACTGATGTTTTTGAGACCAATTTGAAATTTTGAAAATGAAGGGTATAATGATTTCTGTACATTGGAGATGCTTTTTCATGTTTTTGAATGCATACAGTTTTCAAATTTGGAGACACTTCATAAATAAGTGTGCATTTAAGATGAGTTTTTGAAGGTTTCAAAAAATATAATTTTTTCAAAAAAAATTTCAATGAACTACCCCAGGCTTATATGGATCAAAAAGAAAATGCAATAAATTGTATTATATGAGGTCTCTCCTCTTGTTAGATATAAAAAAGGTTTGCCCAAAGAGACCAGGTTTGTGGTTAAATTGTATTTTAGAAAACCTCATTTATTAGCTAAATAAATATTATCAAATATTAACTAAGGGGCACATTTACCAAAGGTTGAAGTAAAAATTCGAATCAAATTCAAATTTCAAAGTAATTTTGGGCTACTTCAACTATCGAATAGCCCAAAATTCGATTTGAATTGAAAAAATTTGAAAATTAGAATTTTCAAATTTTGAAGTACTTGCCCTTTAAAAATCCTTTGACTTTGACTATTCCCAAATTGCCAGTTTAGTCCATGGGAACCACATAAAACCTGTCCTGAAATTTTTTTGAACGATTCGAATGATTTGAACTATTTTTTATTCGATCAAAAATGGACCTATTTGATCGAAATAGATCAATTTTTGATCGAAAACGCCCTTTAAAAAAACTTTGAGGGTCGAATTTCAAAGTTTTTTTACTTCTAAAATTTGGCCCTTAGTAAATCTGTGCCTAAGAGTCAGAGTCTATTACTTGTTTCCATTGCTTTGCTATTGCTAGTCTAGAGGCTGTAAACATATGTGAGATAAAACATTCAACAATGTATGGGCCAGATTAAATACAGTGAGAAAAAAGTTTATCTCACAGTTTCTCATGTGAAAACTCATGAGCGAGATGATAAACCTTTTCCTTGCTAAATTGAGTCTGGCCCAATGTGTGAATTTTAAAACAAAGTGAAATATGGATCAGCAAAAGTTTACAATCTTTTCCACATTTTCTCCAATATAGAAAATTAGAATTTTTCTATAATTGTCTTGATAAACAGAACATCTTGGATACTGCCAATCTTGAATCAAGAATTATTTTTTAAATAAATATATATTTAAATTGAATAAACCTCATCAATTTGAAGACAAACATACATGAGGAACACCCCAACACCTTGTGTTTTCTGAATACTCAGTATGATTCCCATTTACTAGACATTTCTGTCTAGTGCTCACAATATCCAACTCACAACACAGGAGAACATCTACAGAATAAATGATGATTTGATTTGTGAGAGGTGTATACTGGGAATTATTTGACTAAACATACACATCTGAGGAGGCTCGGCTTCTCATTGTGTCTGGATTTGCCATTGCTTCTAAAAATGCATCAACTGTGGCCGAATATCAATTTGTTGCGTTCAGAAATCATATTACTAGAAAATGTTCTAGCATCCAAGATAGTAAAAAAGAAAATATATATTTTTAAAAAGCAATTTCAAACACCCTGAAAAATAAATGATATTGAAAACTTTCACCATAAGGAATTGTTTAATTGTGATGTTAAACTACTGAAAATATACCATTTCTAAAGAAAATATAAGTGACTCCTAGAATCTATGTAAATTCAGACAGTGATTTCCTTAAATAAATGTCTGTTGAAATTAATCAGATTTAGGTCAAGACAGTTTAATGTCGATATCAAACAATTTATGTCAAGATTTCCTCAGTTTTGCCTTGGGGGAAAATGTAATCAATGATAAGAATATGTTATTCATTTAGTAGGGTTTTTTGCCTACTACAGCATGCATAATTAATATACAGGTCAGGGAGAAGCATGTATTTCAAAGAAACAATCTGTGCAAGCTATGTTCAAATAATTGAAGGAGCAAATAATTCTTGTTTTAGATTTAACATACTAATCACATTTAGTGAGCAGTTCATATGTGAAGGTAACTGATGTTGGTTAATAAGTAAAACTGAATTTTAACATAATGAACTAAATTGTCTCCATCTCCAGCAAGACAAGCTCATCTCCTGACTCCTGACAATATTAATTATAGATCATCCACAAATCTCAGACATCATTTAATAATGTTACTGTGTCTGATGGTACAATTTATTTTTCCTTTCTTATAGGTAAAAAAAAAATCACAAATAAATTCACACAGTAAAAGATATCACAAACATGACATGGCATAATACCGCCCAACGCATTAATCAGGGTGCCTGCAAATTTGCAACAGGGACTAGTGATTCGCTGGAAATTCGCAAATTTTTCGGCAAAGCAAAACGGGGTAGATTCGCCCATCACTAACAGAGACCTTTATAGATGCCAAGCAACCTTACATAATCCCAAATTTATTTACTGTAGGTTCCATTTCTAAGAACTTGTCTGTGCCATCTAAATTGATCCTTTGGTTCTGAAACAGCTTCCTGACTTTACTGACTACTAGTTCCATGGCCATGGCCTGTTTCTACAATTGTGAACCTTGCTGCCACCTAAACCTTGGATTGTCTGTCCATGCTTCTTTCTTCTTCCCGGATATTAGGATTTGGAACATTATTGACCATTAGCTACTTCTCACTATACAAGTTTCTTTTCAATACACCTTTAGTGTGAGTCAATTTTGAGTCACTCTTTATGCTTGATATACTAAAGGAGTCCAGAAAATTCCATAGTCACGGGCAATATCACTAACTCAACCAAAACAACATTTAGACCTTCAATTAATAAAACCTCTTCAGCACATTCAGTCTCCTATTGAGGTAGGATTTTTGTGTACAATGACTGAATATCTAAGGTCTACATCTCAATAAGCGATATCTCTCAGACATTCTTTGGTGTTTTTGAACAACAGCCTGCACAAAGGAACAGAACAAGTCGAAACAACAAAGTATTTATGTATTTAAGTATTTAAGTTCAGTCTCACTTAGCTGGGAATCCAAGGGGTATATTTATCAAAGAGTGAAGTTAAGAGTGAAGTTCCGCGACTAGAGGGAAATTCCTCTTCTTCTCTATTCATTTCTATGGGATGTTTAAAGGTGTATTTATCAAAGGGTGAAATAGGCCTTTCAAAATCCCATAGAAATGAATGGAGAGCGGAAATCTCCCTCTAGTGGCGGAACTTCACTCTTTGATAAATTTACCCCAAGAGTGTGATTCATGAAACCTATGTTAATTTATTGGATGTTCAAGGTCAGGAACACTGGGAAGGAGAGAGGGTGCTCTAACTATTGTTTCTTTACAACAGAAGTTTTGAGGGAACTCCCCTTACTTACAAATTGTACTTGAAAATAAAGGTTTCCTGACCTGTTTTATAGCAGTTTTGTAGTTCTAGTCCTCCTTTTAACCCAAGAATTTCCTTTCATGAATTATACATCTCGGACTCTTTTAAGCAATGTATTGACTAGCGAGTGGAAATTCCATACAATATTTAAACAGTACACTAACTACAGACAGAGTCTGACTAAATCTCAATCAAAACAATTCATATAAATCCAGTTTGATACTGTTTTATATAAAAATATTTCAAATGTATGTTAATGTGACCTTTAAGAGCAGTTACTACCATAGCTTCAGTTGAGTAAGCATTAAAATCCCATTCTATACTCCTGGGCTTAGAGGCCGAAACTCATTAATAACATATTTCTAAAACTGCACAATGTGTAAAACAAAATACTCAATCAGCATTCAATCAAACATTTCGGGGCAGATTTATCAATTGTCGAATTTCGATTTGAAAAAAAATCAAAATTCGACCATGTGAATAGTATGTGAAGTAAAATCCTTTGAATTTGAATATTGAATTCGAAGGATTTTACCGCAATTCGATTTTTTCGATCGATCAAATTTTTTTTATTTGATCAAACATAATAATACCCAATTTGGTAGCTTTGATCTGGCGAACTAGGTGGTTGAATAAAAATTTAAAGGGGAAGTACTTCGACTATCGAATAGTCGAATATTCAAATAAAATTAAATTTGAATATTCGAATTATTCGAATTCGACTATTCGATGGTCAAATTTGCCTAATTTGAATATTCGAAGATTCAAATTCAAATCTTTTATTTTTAAATTCTATCGAACTTCGAATTTAGTATCGAAATGTGAATTTAGTAAATCTGCCCCTTCCTGTATAGAGGTATGTGGTTTTTAACATGAGCTGCTGGAAAATATTCAAATATTTACAGCCAAAATATTCACAGATATTTGTAGAAAAAGATCTAAGGGCTTATTGACAAATGCAGCACAATGTACAATGTTCAGACTCAAGTCACCATGTTCTTTTACCCACAAAAAGTATTTTTTTTCCAAGAAAAAATAAGGATCCACCGCAAATTGTGTTGTGTGGAATGCACTAACATGGATGCAGATTAGAATTTGCTAATTAGCATTAGCTGGGGAATGTAAAAATAGTAAAGAATTGGTAATGAGTAAGAAGGTTGTTTAGTATCCAGCCATACGACTCTTCAAAATCTGTCCCTCCAGTTTCACACCTTCCCTTTGCAGTTCTGGGTTCCACTGTCCTTAAAAGTTGCTCCTCTGGGCTATTGTGTTGCATTCCCTACCCTGTTTGAAATGTTGTGATACAATAAATTTCACACTTCTGCAAATCTACAGTGTACTGCTGATGTCTACTTTGACTGCATTCCCTACCCACAGTCTTGCTCTGAAACAGGGGTCCCTAAATATTTTTTAAACCACACCCACGAGGCAACACAAGCAATCAAAAAGTACCTGGCTATTTGGTAGCCCATATGTGGGGCTTCAGGCAGTACACCTAGTTTTTATTCAACCAAAACTTACCTCCAAGCCTGGAATTGAATAATAAGCTTCTGTTTTTGAGGTCACTGGGAACAACATCCAAGAGGATGGTGAACAACATGTTGCCCATGAGCCACTGGTTGGGGATCACTGCTCTAAAGGGTTTGAAGATACCCCTCAGGGCTTCCTGCTACTCATGTATTGGTTTCAGGACAGTTACTAAACAACTGCCACAAAGGGATGTGGCAGCACAATTGGATCAAGCAGCCACAAGCCACAAGTATCTGTGAAAGTTCTATTTAAAGTAGGCCTCCTGCTTGCTCATTATAATGTCCCTATGAGCCCTTACCTGTTTCCCCATGCACTATGGGTTCATTCACATTTGTTTGCCTCCCCCACATTCGCTATTAAAACAAATACCATTTATCTTTTACTGTTCAATAACCTAATAAATCAAGTTGAACCAAAACATCAGTCACTAAAAGGCATCCAAACTGAGTTACTTATGACTTTGCTTCTGAAGCTTTACCTCTCTCTGTTTTGTTCCGGTGTTTACAAGTTTCACCTGTCACCTTAAACCAGAACATTTAGAGTGAAGGAAAAATAAAACAATTTAATGAAGTCAGTGGTACATTTCTTCAGGCAATCACATTGCTGAGCAGACTCCCTTTAAAATCATTCCCCTGGAATTAAAATTAACATTTATGCTTCAAGCGAGAATACAAAGAAGGCACTTTTCTGTTTCAACACCATGAAATGAAGAAGCTCAGGCATGAAGAAGACTGTCTGACTTGTACACAAAAGTTATTTCATTGAGCCAGTCACATCAATGAATTGTCGGTTATTTTTCTGCTTCCTTTCATTATAAGGGTTTCATCCTGTGAATATGATGACTACTTATCTGAAATGTAAAAGTGAATATTAATGGGCCCACAGCAAATTATTTTTCAAGCCCCCAAAATGTCTAGAGGTTGGCCTGTTTTACCACTATTTAACTGCTATATAAATTAGGGCCTCATGGAACCCCTATACATCCTGAGCCCCCCTTAGGGGTCTGCTTCCTGTAATTACGCCTCTGCCATCATCACATAGCATTTACTGGTTCTCTCTTTGAAAGCAAGCAGCTGATTGGTTGCTCTGGTTTACCGGTTGCTATTCAGCATTTTACGCCCTGGGAGTGGTTGAAGCAAATATATTGGTTTCCAATTCTGAGCGAATGGTTTTAACGCAACAAATACGGTCAGATGACACTGAGCCTGAGTTCAATGGTCTCATTTTCAAAGCCTAGTGGCAGCTGTTACAAAATCTGTTTTTTTTTTTTTAAATTCCAGCTCAGAAAGTAATATGGTTACTAGGTTTCATTAAAGAAAAAGTAAACCTTATTTCTATCTTTTAAATTACTCTAAAGATCCCCCTGACCTGAATACCTTTCTCCCTGCATTAAGTCATTTCTTTTTTTCAAATTATAGGTATGGGTATACCTATTATTCAGAGAGCTCCGAAAGGCCTTTCCCATAGACTACATATTATCCAAATAGGCCGAATGTAAAAATGATTTACTTTGTCTCTGTAACAATATAACATTGTACCTTGTACTTAACCCAAACTAAGATATAATGAATCCTTACTGGAAGCAAAACCAACGTATTGGGTATGTTTATATTTACATGATTTTATAGTAGACTGAAGGTATGAAGATCCAAATTAAAGGAAACTGTCATGGGAAAACATGTTTTTTTTTAATGCATCAGTTAATAGTGCTGCTCCAATAGAATTCTGCACTGAAATCCATTTCTCAAAAGAGCAAACAGTGTTTTTCATATTCAGTTTTGAAATTTGACATGGGGCTAGCCATTTTGTCAATTTCCCAGCTGCCCCAGTCATGTGACTTGTGCCAGCACTTCAGGAGGGAACTGCTTTCTGGCAGGCTGTTGTTTTTCCTTCTCAATGTAACTGAATAGTACGCAGTGGGACATGGGTTTTACTATTGAGTGCTGTTCTTAGATGTACCAGGCAACTGTTATCTTGTGTTAGGGAGCTGTTATCTGTTTACTTTCCCATTGTTCTGTTGTTAGGCTGCTGGGTGGGGAAAAGGCAGGGGGTGATATCACTCCAACTTGCAGTACAGCAGTAAAGATTGATTGAAGTTTATCAGAGCACAAGTCACATGACTTGGGGCAGCTGGGAAATTGACAAAATGTCTAGCCCCATGTCAGATTTCAAAATGAAATATTAAAAAATCTGTTTGCTCTTTTAAGAAATGCAGAATTCTTCTGGAACAGCACTATTAACTGATACATTTTGAAATTTTTTTTTTCCCATGACAGGATCCTTTTAAGGAGAGATACATTGTCTGGAAAACCTGATGTCCCAAGCATTCTGGATGGTGTGTCCCATAACTGTACTAGCAGATTAACTTCAGCTCTGTTAGCTATTAGCTTTTCAATCGTAAAGCTCTGACTCCTTTTTCTGAGCTTTCCTTCTTGCTTTGACTACGAAGACCTGAAATATGTATGATTTTTTACATTGTTTATGAGATGGAAAGTTACGCATGGTTCATATACAAAACTATTTCTGCATTGATAATGATTCAGAAAGTGCCAACAAGAAAGCAAATTATTCTTATTTTTTGGGCACTTAATGAAATGGGGAGGCCCATTTACCAAAGGTCGAATTTCAAATTTATGTGAGTTTTTTTAATATTCACAATTCGATTGGGAAATTATTTATAAAAAAATTGAAATGGCTAATATTTGATCGAATGGTTCCGACTCAAAAATTCGAATTGTATTCGATTTGTATATGATTAGTAGTAATCAAACTTTTCTCCAAAAAAAACAAAAAACTTGAATGTTAGGAAGGCTATTAACATCTCCATATGGAGAATATTCAAATTAGTGCTATTTCCATAGCTGAGGTGTGATAAATATCACATTCAAATATGCATTCCAATAGAGGGATTAAAATTTGAATGTGTGAATATTGAAACTCAAAAATTTGAATTTGATTTCAGATTTACTATTTGGCATTTGATAAATCTGCCTCTAAATGTTACAGTTAACTGCACCCACAGGTAAGAATTAAAGTTGACTGCTCAAGGCAGTAGATTCAATTCTGATATATTGACAATATTGTGTTCATGGGAAACCTTCTAACTTAAGATATTTTGTAGATTTTTATGACTCCTTAAAGGAATACTGTCATGGGAAAACATGGGAAATACATCAGTTAATAGTGCTATTCCAGCAGAATTTTGTAAACAGATTTTTGTTATATTAATTTTTAAATTTGGCATGGGTTTAGACATGATGTTCAATTCCCAGGTGTCCCCAAGCCATGTTACTTGTGCTCTTTTTACGTTCAGTCACTCTTTACTGCTACTGGAGTGATTTCACCACTCTCTCTTCCCTCCCCCAGTAGTCCATTGGCAACCTATCAACAGAACAATGGCCAAGTTACCATATTTGAGAATTGAGAAGGGGAGAAACAATTGCTGTCTCTAAGCAGTTCCATCCTGAAGTGCTGGCTCCTTCTCAAAGCTCAGAATTAGGCACAATACACCAAGATGGCTGCCTTCACACCTTACAGCTAATCAAATACATTTGTTGGTTCAAGAATAAAATTTTAAATGGCAGAGTGAATTATTTGCAGTATAAACAGTGTCATTTAGAAATAAAAAGTAAACCATAAAAATCCCTGTAAAATTTGCACTTTTCATATTTCTAGTGTTTTGTGCTTATTAGATTATTTTCACATTCCAGTTATATTTTAATTCTTGAAATCAGAAAGTATTTTTATTACACTTGTACACAGTTTATTAAATCTGATTCCCCAGGCAGACTAGACGATAGCAGACTTAATAAATATGCTTATTTTTCGTAATTACCGCAAAGCTATTCCATGCACATATAATTACGAAGTCTCAATTTATTATGTCCTTGTAGGCAGAGAGCAGTTTCCCTTCCCTTTATCAATTATGCATATTACGTTCTCTCAAAATCCACCTTCATTATTAGGCTCAACATAAATTGAAACAATTCTGTAATTCAACTTAATTAAGCCACTTCAGACTATTCCTTTAACAAGACATCAAGTAATATGAGTAGGTCAGAATCCTTGGCTGCAAATAGCAATATCATTATTTGGGTTCTTTGAGACTCAGCTCTGAAATAGCACAAATAAATATAAAGCACAAGAGAAAATAGGGCTAATTTATCATAGGGGTGAGATGGTACAGTTGCTCTGCCCTACTGGCCACTAGAGGCAAATACTGAGAGACAGGCTTAGTAAGACATATTAAATGGGGTTGTTCACCTTTGAGTTAAATTTTAGTATGATGTAGTGAGGACTATTCATGTTTAGCAGCTCTCCAGTTTGCAATTTCAGCAATCTGGTTGCTATGGTCCAAATTACACTAGCCATGCATTGATTAGAATAAGAGACTGGAATATGAATAGGAGAACCTGAATAGAAAGATGACTAATACAAAGTAGTAATAAAAATACACTTGTAGCTGTAAAGGGAATGTAAAGGGGAAAAAAATAATAAAATAAAATCCCATTTAATTAAAAAAGTGTACCATTTTTATAAGAAACCTGACTTATGCTGTGAAATTCTCCCTTCATTTACTGCTGTGGATAGGAATTGTCAGACAGTCCCTAACAGGGAAACAATCATACTTATGAACAGCAGGGGGAGCAGCTTTGTATGTTTCCCTGTAGAGCAGTCGGTGACTGCGTAGATATTTGTATTGGATTTTATTTTTTACTGTTTCCAACTCCAGCTGCAGGGACAAAGATCATGGAGCCAGATTTAAACAGATAAATTGGGATTCTATTGGGAGAATTATTTTGCTGCAGCCACTGGTTCTGCAGAGTTGGAGAAAGTTTGTATTAAACAATACAAAAACATTAGATTACATGAAAAACACAGGAGCCAATGCAGTCTGTATATTCTGATTATCAATCAGTCCTGCTGTATCGGCTCCTGGCAGATATTATTTGACTTGTGCTATTTTGATAATTTATGATGATCCCTAAGCAGCCCAGACCACACTGAGCATGTGCACAGTCTTTGAAAGCATACATCATATGTTGGATTGGGTTTGTGGTGCAGTAAGTTCATGTTTATGTTTAGTATACAAAATACAGAATTTCTAGCCTTAATCTGTAAAACTGTATGTCTTTTAGATGGGGTCAATGAACCTTATTTAAAAGCTTAAAAACAAAAAGAAGAATGCAATTAATTAAAAAACTATAGAAAATAAATAATGAAGATTAACCGAAAAGTACCGTATAATTTATCATTCTATAACATACTAAATGTTAACTTAAAGGTGAACCATCCCTTTAAAAATCAAGATCTAGTGTTTTCCAAACACAAATTGTGAGATTTAAAAATAAATACATTCTAAAACACTCAATAGAATTCAAAGGTATATGTCCTGTATACGAGGCAAATGGCAGGTGGCAACGCAATGTAAGCTTATAAGAGGCTTAAAGATTTGGGAACTCTAAGGGGTTATTTACTAAAAATTCACTTTTTTCACACAAAAAAATTTACCAAATTCCCAAACCCAAACCTCAAATCCTCTTAATTTACCATAAATGCTTCTTGAAAAAATCAGGCCACATACCATTGATTTTAGATGGAGTATTTTTTGATTTGGATTTTTAGCAGCTTCAGAGCATAATAAAACTCAAAGAATGAGTTTTTTCTCCTCTAAAAATGTGAGTTTTCACCCTTTAAAAACTCATCCAGACAAAAATTTGTTATTATTAAATAAACCTCTATATCTACAATATCATTAATTTTTTACCCCCAGCACAAACCATATTTGCTGCAACTAAACTGGAGTCTCAAACACTCAGCACAGTAAAATCACATTGTATTCATAGTTTTAAATGAGTCTTAAAAATGCTGAATTGCTCTCAAAAACGCAAATTTTAAAATAGTTGGAAATTTGAAATGCACCATCCATGGACTTCTTCAGAAACCCTACAGCTGTTGGTGTTCTTTTTGAAAAAAAATCTGTTTGATTTTCCTCTAAAAGTTAAAAAAGTTTTCCCCTGGAAACTTGAAACTTGACCAAAAAATTTTGAGATTTAATAAGTAGGCCCCTCTGCCCATTGATATAGACAACCTTACATAAAATATGAGGACTTAATTACAATCACTGGTGCAGTTTCCAAATTACAAAAAAGCTCTCAATTCGCATTTTTTTCTTTTGCTTCACCTGCTGGAACACCTTCCTTAGTAAACCTTGGTGGTCTTGCACTTTAACCACCAGGGATCATTTATTAAATGTATCTTTTTGGCATTTCAGTAAGATTAGACTCTTCTTTCACACCAAATTTTTGGTTTAAAAAATGAAAATCAAGCTCTTAAAGTTACTAAGAACTACTTTTTGCTGTCTCTGGCAAACTTTTCGGTGCTGCAGCCTGAGGCGAGTTTTTCGACTGTGTATCTTGAATGATCTTGAAGGTTGTTAATTTGCCATTTAATATGGCCAGCTCAAATACAATGGCCCATGCAGTGAGCAAATTGCCAAAAAAAATAAGTTGCAATTGCAAATTTATTTTTGCATTTTCTACACTGGATGACATTTAGCAAATTGCAGAACACAGGGTGGATGTAAGCGCCTTCCCAAATGAGCTTATATGTCCTTAGTGCTCTTGCACTTACACACCACCCCCCATCCCCAGGGTCATAATGACTCCCTTCTGCATAATGAGAAGTTTCTTCTAAATCCAACTTATTTTATGATATCAAGTCTCAAAAAAGCTGCCATTAATAACACAATCACAGTAGAACCTGACCATGACTGTGATTCAGTTTTCTTTTCCTATCACTCCTTACTGTGTAAACTCAATCTACAATTTCACTCAAAATAATAATTTTGGAGTCACCTCCGTCATTCTTCAAGTTCTTGAGTAGAGTGTAAGAGATGGATGTATTTTATTTGATCTTTATCTATTGGTTATGTGTAACAGAATCAGATGACTAATGAAGAATCAGTCAAGGCTTTCATCAGTGGTTCACTGACAAAAGAAAACCCTACAGAAACTATAGTACACATATCTGATGCTTAAGAGCCAGATGATCATATCATTTTGAAATTTTGGAGGATTCGTAACTGGATATTCTTGGGTGCATTGATGTGTCCATTCTTTTATCATTCTAAGAAATCTTTCAGTGAGGTGGTGAATGCTATAGAACATGAGCAGTAAGTAGAATGCAGGTGACTCACTGATTTATTGTTATCCTTCATTATATTATTAATAAATGTGCAGTGCAGCAGTACAGGTGATGGGGTGTCACATTTCTATCTACCAGCTTAGGCTTACTTACTTACAAAAAACAAAACAGGGAACATTTTCCAAACTACATTGAAGTCTATGGCTGTCAAATTTTTTCTGACGTTCAACAAATTGATGCCAATTAAAGTCTATGGGCATCATTTTTGCAGCAAATTGTGCAAAATCTCACTCATCACTAACTGTCAAATTGATGGCAGCTCCAAGGGTTCCCCATCATGACTAGACGCAGGTGCACACTATTTATCAGTTTGAATGCATCTGTGCAACCATGTAGAAGTTAAGTTTGGTTGCAAGTACCTCTATTGCATCCATTCAATGTGAAATACCCTCACAGACCTCACAGCAAATTAGCATCTCAAACTATTACAATAAACTCTAGGAAACTTTAAAGGAAGCACTCTTGCAATTATTCATGCACTCGCTTTGAATATGCAGTATCTGCCTGATCATCCCAAACTGCCTTATTGAAATGTCTCCAATCATTTTAGGGGAAGCATATTAAATTCCCTTAAACCCATGCCCTCCCCCCACCACCACCAAAAGCCTTCCAGCCCACATTATTCCCTTCATTTCTCCCACTCAAGTCTCTCCCTGGCCAGGAAAATATACAGACTTTAAATATCACAATCTGAGATTGTAGTCTAGAGATGTGACGAGCACCATAGATGATGAAAAATACATTAACTTGTTTTGCAGTGCACGTTTGCCAGAACAAAGTCAGAAAAAGGGGAAGAGGCAATTACATTATGGGTGCAAGGTAGTGATGTTAGGGGGCAGGGTCATGATGTCATAAGGAGGGACAATGACATTGAATGTGCTGATGAAGTTACGGATGGGTCTATGACATCACATGCTATGCATGATACTTATCCAGGTTGTAAAATGCTAAAAACTGGTCAGACATCATGGGTGGCAACCCTAAGTGCAATATGTGAATACTGTGAGTTGGCTTTTGTTCTCCTTTAACATGCCTCTGGAATAACTAAAGATGAAACTGCCTCTGTATTCATTATATCTGCACCTTAAGACTTGCTTCAGTATATAGGATTAAACTCCAATAAACTAGAGTCATTGGTCCCCTGGCTGACTTTTTTGGCTTGTACAGCTGGGAAGACCACAAAATAGAATCCATTCCACGCTCGTTCAGCCAGGGCAAGACTAAGAATTAAGATCTAAATGTAGAGAAAGAACAATTAGAATTTCTTTTTCAGAGATTTAGTAAAGCAATTTCTCATTCAAGGCTCTGGTTGCTAAGCCCTGGGCAGACTGTTGGTGAATGCTGCAGAGTGACTGGAAGACAAATGTTCAGGAAATACTGTTTCTACTCATACAGACATAACACATTCACTATCATGTACCTGAACGGCTGTCAAGCCTCAAATGCTTAATTATATTGGATAATGCCACACTGGAACATAAAGCTCTTCTGCTTGAGAAGTATATAATAACTCAATAAGCTATACTGGGTTGGCACTGGGAATGTCATCTGGCTGCATAGTGAAGAAGAGAAGACAAAGCACCACACAGTTACATAGTTAAATTGGGTTGAAAAAAGACAAACTCTATCAAGTTCAACCCCTCCAAATTAAAACCCAGCATACATACACACACATCTCCACTCTTTCACAGAAAAACGTATATGCCCATAGGTATACTAACTGTAGAGTTTAGTATCAAAATAGCCTTTGATATTATGTCTGTCCAAAAAGCTCCTTTTAAAATCATCAGCAGAAACAGCATCACAACATCACCTGGCAGTGCATTCAACAACCTCACTGTCCTCACTGTGAAGAACCACCTACTCTGCTTCAAATGAAAGTCCTTTTCTTCTAGTCTGAAGGGGTGGCCTCTGGTGATCCTCTTTATGGGTAAAAAGGTCCCCTGATATTTGTCTATAATGTCCTCTAATGTATTTGTAAAGTGTAATCATGTCCCCTCGCAAGCACCGTTTTTCCAGAGAAAACAACCCCAACCTGGACATTCTACCCTCATAATTTAAGTCTTCCATCCCTCTAACCAGTTTAGTTTCACGTCTCTGCACTCTCTCTAGCTCATTTATATCCCTGTTAAGGACTGGAGTCCAAAACTGCACTGCATACTCCAGATGAGGCCTTACTACGGATGTATAAAAAAGTATAATTATGTTTTTATCCCTTGAGTTTATGCCCTTTTTTATGCAAGACAGAACTTTATTTGCTTTAGTAGCTACAGAATGACACTGCCCAATATTAAACAACTTGTTATCTATAAAAAACCCCAAGATCCTTCTCATTTAAGGAAACTCCCAACACACTGCCATTTAGTGTATAACTTGCATTTATTTTATTTTTGCCAAAGTGCATAACCTTGCATTTATCAACATTGAACCTCATTTTCCAGTTTGCTGTCCAGTTTCCCAACGTAGATAAATCACTCTGCAAAGTGTCAGCATCCTGCATGGAACCTATAGTTCTGCACAATTTAGTATGATCTGCAAAAATAGAAACCGTACTTTCAATGGCCACATCCAGGTCATTAATAAACAAGAAGAAAAGCAAGGGACCCAGTACAGAGCCCTGCGGTACCCCACTAAAAACACTGGTCCAATTAGAAAATGTTACATTTACCACCACTCTTTGTAGTCTATCTTTTAGCCAGTTCTCAATCCAGGTACAAATACTATGTTCCAGGCCAACATTCCTTAATTTAACCAGTAACCTTCTGTGTGGCACTGTATCAAATGCTTTAACAAAGTCTAAGTAAATCACATCCACTGCCATCCCAGAATCAAGGTCCCTGTTTACCTTCTCATAAAAAGAAATTAAGTTAGTCTGGCAAGATCTATTACGCATTAAACCATGCTGGCACAAACTCATAGTATTGTTATTTGCTATGAAGTCCAGTATCCTATCCTTTATTAATCCTTCAAAAAGCTTTCCTACCTTTGACGTCAGACTAACTGGCCTATAGTTTTGAGGCAGAGAACAGGATCCCTTTTTGAATAGCGGCACCACATTAGCAATTCGCCAGTCTCTCTCCACCATGCCAGTTCAATTTTGAAAAGTTAAGTAGAGAGTATTGGCAATCACAGAGCTAAGCTCACTAAGTACCCTGAGATTAATCCCATCTTGCCCTGGACCTTTGTTTATCTTAACATGTTCTAGTCTCTTTTGAATTTCGTCATGTGTGAACCACATGGGAATATTAATAAGGAAACTTTCATTAGTAGTTGGTTCCTCATTTCTGTAGACAGACGAAAAGTATGCGCTCAGAATCTGAGCTTTTTACTTGTTCTCATCAACTAGCTGACCCCCCTCTGATAATAAAGGTCCTAACCCTTCTGGCTTAATTTGTTTACTATTAACATATTTAAAAAATTATTTTGGATTCTTTTTAACTGCTTACTGCAATATCCTTTTCCATATCAATTTGAGCTTTTTCTCATGATTTATTGGCATCCTTGTACCTTATAAATTATTCAGCTGTCCCAGCTAACTTGAAAGTCTTAAAACCACAACACAGCTCAGTCTAATAAACTCTCATAGGAGGCGGCAATATTCACCCTCGGCCAGTTACTGAGCTGCTAAAAAGAAAGTATTTGGACTTATAGTGTAGGAGAGGGTAAAGCATATGAGCTCAAGGCAGAAATAGAGGCTCATAAAAAAGCCAGAATCTGATCATAATAAAATGTCTCTTCAGCCATGCCAGCTGTATCTTTGCTGATGCCCATCTGTTGCAATGTTGTCTACAAGGTTTTAGAGATGTATAAACAGAAAAGGCGCGTGCCTAGGGTGCAAAGATAAGGTGGGTGTCGGGCACATACTTCTTCTGACTGCCCCTAGTCTCTACCACACCAGGAGAGGATTTTCACAACCCTACCGGCACGTCACTAACTCTCGCCCCCCATGGGGAGATGAGATAGAATTGCCTTGGGTGTGCCAATGAGTACAGGTAAGTACATGCAAGTACATGAAGAACCACCAACTGATATCTTGCATAGTGGGAAATTTACTAAGCGGAGAAAATTCACTAGCTTCGCCAGGTGAATTTTCGCCAGGCAAATCGCATTTATGCTAGCGATGCCTAATTTGCATATGGCACAAATTTCAAAGTCTAATAGAAGTATATGTTACAGCCACAATTGCACTACACAAGCCCAGGAAACCTTTAATAAAAAAAAATAAGTTGTCTTATTGCCCTAAGCATGTGCCCACTGAATAGTTTAGTTGCTATATGTTAGGAAATGTAGGGGGGAAGGAGGGTAACCCCCCAAAAAAATTTCGCTCTTTTTCAGACAATCACCCTAGAAAGGTAAAACACGCCAGTGTTTTTTTGGGACTGAGAAAAAATTTCCAATTTTTTTTTCAAACTCCTATCTATTGCATTGAATTTGCGTAATTACGATCCTTCGTCAGTGCGCAACTTCGCCTGGCGTAAGGGTGCGAAGATGCGCTAGTCTATCTACTTCGCTAGCCAAAATTCGCGAGTCGGTGTTAGTGAATTTGCAAAGTTACGATTTGACGTCACGCTGGCGAATTAGCGCTAGCGTTATACGCTTCGCGCTTTAGTGCATTTCTCCCTTAATGTTGCCCTCTCCCTGACATTTTTATTTGAATTTCTTTCTGTTGTTGCTATTGTTTTGTTGCTCTTCTAAGCACTTATGCAATCTACATTATTTCTTTTTCTTTTACACTGGTAATATTACGCATTTGCACCATCAGTGGATTTGTTGTCCTGTCTTGATATCCAGCTGCTTTCAGTTGTAGTTACTGATGTAGGAAGTAGTGATGGGCGAATTTATTCGCCAGGGGCAAATTTGCGGCGAATTCCAGCGATTCGTCGTTGACGAATAAATTCACGAAACGCCAGCGAAAATTCACCTGGTGAAAATTCTCTTAAAAAAAACGAAAGCAACGCGACGAAAGCGATGCGACGAAAGCGACGCGACGAAAGCGACATGACGAAAGTAACGCGACAGCAGAACATTAAGGGAGCTCCTGCTGAAAATTCATGACATCAGCACTGTACAGATGGACATACTGTACATGGGCAACCTATTGACCTACAGTAAATTCCAAATGAACTGAGCATACAAGGGACAATATGGGCGCGTATCTACTGTTCTCATTGGTTATGCAAAGACCACTGATGACTGCAACAGGGGAAGTGAAAAGAGTAAACACCTATCAATTCTTTTTAACAAGACAAGGACATATTTAAAATGTCACACCAGCAAACTACATTTCACAAGGTGCCCAAGCACCAGGACAGATTTCTTTTCATTACTGTAATTGCCTGAATACCATGCATGCTAGTTTCCAAGCAAATTCTCACTTGGAGATCTATAATGTCATATACATCCACAGTTACTTCTATACTCAGAATTCTAGTTATTATAACTCTACTTCTTATCATT
This sequence comes from Xenopus borealis, assembly GCA_024363595.1. Taxonomy (NCBI): domain Eukaryota; kingdom Metazoa; phylum Chordata; class Amphibia; order Anura; family Pipidae; genus Xenopus; species Xenopus borealis. The sequence goes on from CM044434.1 coordinate 158,731,943, forward strand.
CGGTTGCCATAGCAGTAGATTCAGGGTATCAGCGTTCTTGGACAATTTCCCTACAATCCACCAGATGTTCAATAAACCAGGCAGGAACGTTGTCCCAACGGGTGAAATACTGTACATATTTAGAATTTGATCTTCTAAACTCTCCTAATGAAGGACTGTCAGGAACCGCTGAGATATATTAGTCACTTACTCCCACACTTTTGGTTTTTTTTCTCCATACATAATCTTCACAAACATTCACCGGCCTTGTACAGCGTAGGGAGTAAAAATGAGAATGGACATTTTCCAACATCTCCAGCATCCATATGACTACACGATGACTAAACTTCAAGGGTTCTAAAGATAGCATGGAGCCATTCCAATAACTGGCAGAAAAACAAGTCAACAACATACTCCATGCTCACACAGGGGCTTGGGGTGGGGGGGGGGTGTTAAAGAACAAGCTCAAAAAGTGGTTTCAACATAGTTTCAAAAATTCACAGACAAAAAAAAAGTTTTTCTGAAATACAAATTCCAATGCACTTTGATAATGAAGTTGGAGGTTGCGTTTTACAGATCATCAAATATTGTTAATTTTGCAATTAATCCCCATATTAAAGGGATTCTGTCATGGTTTTTATTTTTATGGTGTAGGTTTTATTTCTAAATATCATTTTTTACACTGCAAATAATTCACTCTGCCATGTAAAATTTTATTCCTAACTCAACAAGTGCATTTTTTTTATTGTAATATTGGTGCATGGTGTGTTTAAAAAAGAGCCAGTGCTGCAATATGGAAGTGCTTTCTGGTAGGCTATTGTCTCCCCTACTCAATGTACACAGTGGGACATGGATTTTTACTAGAGTGCTGTTTTTAAATATACCAGGGAACAATCATCTGGTTACCTTCCCATTGTTCGGGTGATGAGCTGTTGGGGGGAGGGGTGACATCACTTCAGTGCAGCAGTAAAGAGTGACTGACATTTATCACAGCAGAAGTAACATGACTGGGGGCACCTGGGATATTGACAATAGGTCTAGCCCCATGATAGAAAATGAAATATTAAAAAATCTTTGACAAAAACAGATTTCAGTAAGGAAGGTTTCCCATGACAATATTTAACAACAAAGACAAATTCTTTTCACACTGTTACACAGATATTATTATAACTTTTGCAAAAATCAATGTTCTTATTGTATGGGCTCATCAATTAGCTTTTTTTAATTAACTATAGAAATTTTAATTAATACAAATGTACATGAACTATAGGATAGAGTAATGTGTGGAAATAATTTTTGAAACCTGGACCCACATTTTTACCTGCTTAGAAACACTACCAGAGCCTCAACTGCCTTATCCGTAACCTGATCTGCCATCCATTAAACAGGAAATGCTGTTGCTGCAAACCAGAAGTGACATCATCACAATTGGAGGCGGACATAAAGTATAAACAATGCAATGGAATAATACTATATATAGATAATACATATAATATAAGATAAGAATATTATGGATTTGATTGAAGTATATAAATGTGAGTGTCTGGCATAATAACACATAATACTATATACACAATCTCTACTGAAGTCCACAGCACCCTTAATGCACTCACAGTAACACACAGCTCAGCAGAGATAAATATCACCAGGAACAGGAAAGAGACTGATGTTATTTCCACAATGAGAACCCGAACATCAGGGAAAAAAGAAATTGGAAAAATAAAGTAAGTGAGATTGGCGTTTTAAAGATTTTCTTATCTTGATGACTCTTCACTTCTTTCCTCTGACACCAACCTGTGACCCAGACAAAGGGCTTTCTGTATAGTTTGATATTTCTAACGCCAGCTTCCAATGTGAAAACACTCTAGTATTCCACTCTAAATAATCAAATCAGCTTCAGGCTGGCTTATACAGGGAACTCTGAGTATCACTCATGTATTATAAGGGATAATGTACCCCCTAC
>CM044434.1:158738364-158761193 GCA_024363595.1 Xenopus borealis
GCGCCAACTAAGGCGAACCCAAATTGGCGAACGTCGCGCGAACAGTTCGCGCCATCCCTAGCCTCAACACAATCAGTTTCTACAATTAAGGATCTGTAGATTTTATAAAAATGGTAGGTCAGGTAGAAGAACTACATATAGGTACAATGGGTCCTTTACACCCACAAGCACAGTTGAGCTTCTGTAAAATTTGTGGCGCATCGAAATGGATCAAATTAGAATCTCCCTACAAATAGGTGCAATGGCCTGGGGTTTCAGGTAAGTAAATGCGATCACTAGGGGTTGTCTGGCTTTTGGCATCTCCAAGTAAAAAGACCTTTCCTTCTCCTTTAAACCACCTTCACCTATAGGTACTTGCACCAAGATATAGTCTTTGCACTTTCGTATGGTTGTGCACAGAGCAGCTCACTCCTTCTTGCCTCATGTTCTGAACTGAGCCCTGCTGCTCCCAGGGTTTCCACCTTTCCCTACCATTAGCTGGACAGGGCTATGATGTCACAGCATTGGGGTAGTGACATTGGGGGTAGGGTTGTGACATTGTGGGGCAGGTTGGTGGGCAGGCGTATGATGCATCAGTCTTAGGGCATTCAGTCCAGTTTTCTAAATTAGGAAAACCGGGCAGACAGTTTTGACCCTGACCAGTCCTGAACACCAGGATGTCCCAGTCAACTCCTTACAGGTGGCAACTTTAGCTGTGCCTATTGATACAGGACAACCATGGAGCTGCTACCTCTTGGCCAGGTTGTACTTTCAAGGTTCGATTCAAATCCAGGGGAAAGAATTGAGAGCCGACATCCCTCTCACCAGAAGTGAGGCCAAACATGCAACAGAGTTGCCTTAATTTTGATAACCAGAAGCCATTGCACCAGGCACAGTGCAAATGCATCAGACCCAATGCTCCCTTACAACCACAACTTTGGGGGGAAATGTTGCATTGTGGGAAAAAAACATGGCACCTGCATTCCAACAGGGGTGATCCTGGCCCCCTCCACCGCCTGAGGCAACTTGCTCTTGCTGTCACCCCCCCCTTGCGCTCACCTTTGTGCACTGGAGGGGATTGAGGAGGGGTTAATTAAGATGGCATAGAGGTGCAGGGGGGCCAGGGCACTAGTGTTGTGAGCATAATTGCACTCTTTGTGCTAGAAGAGGTGAACTTCTGGTTTGAAACACGGAAATTCAGCTCTTATAGTTACCAGGAACAGCATTTTTGCCGCCCCTGGTAACTAGTGGGACGCTGTTCCCTCAGGCTTGTTTCTCAACTCACCTCATTGGTGCAGCACCCCTGCACTCCAATATGAGCTCTGCTCACTGCACTTGTGCATGATGACGTCCCCTAAAGCCTTTAGTTCCTTGCTAACATCTAAACACAGGAAGCCCGATCCTCAGAAAAATAGAAAACAGTATTTCACTGCATGCAAAAAAAACACTAATTACACACTAACTAACTAAGAGACGGAACATTTATATTATATTTATATATTTTTTTCACAAATGGTATTTTTTATCTAAAAAAAAATTTTTTTCTCCAAAACTCTAAAAAAGACACAAAAGTGCAAAATTTTGCCAAGAAAAAGCCAATGGAAATCCTATTGGACCTTTTTTTAATCTACTTATTTTTTTAGCAGTTTTTTGCACATCCCACAATGGAGCACACAGACCATTGCTGCCATGTTGTCTGCATTTGGCAGTGCTTTATTTAGTAGTGATGGGCGAATTTATTCGCATGGGGCGAATTCCCGCGATTCGCTGCTGGCAAATAAATTCGGGAAACGCCAGCAAAAATTCACCTGGCGAAAATTCACCTGGCGAAAATTCGCTTAAAAAAACGAGTCGCGTTTTTGACGCGACGGAAACGACGCGGCGCACGTTGAAAATGACACGACGAAAATGACGCGAGACACGTCGAAAATTACGCAACGCGTCGAAGTTGACACGACGCTCGTCCAAACCGTGCCGCGACTCGTTTCGCGAATTTTTTCCCCAATTTGCGAATTTCGCCGGAAATTCACGAATTTTTCGGCGAAGCGAAACTGGGTAGATTCGCCCATCACTATTATTTAGGAAGGGTGGGGGGCATATAGAATTGCCCCACTCATACTCTAACTAGCACAAAATCTGGTGCCGGCACCAGCAGATAGCTTTAATAGTGATGGGCGAATCTGGGGCAATCTCCGGAAATTCCTGAAATGGCGTCTTGTTTTGGAGGCAGGCATCCATTTTTGGATGTTGGCGCACATTGCCGGCGACAAAAAAACATACGCCTGCATCCCAAAACAGACGCCCATGTCCAAAATGAGACACAGGGCAATTTTCGCCAGGCGTTTTGCAAATTTATTCGCCGGTGGCAAAACGCAGGAATTCGCCGTGAATTCGCCCCAGGCGAATAAATTCGTCCATCACGAAGCTTGACCTATGAAATGTTTAAACTCTACCTAACTAATCTCCTCCATAGCAATCTGGGGACATTCTTGTGTCTGACTCTTCAGCTAAACAAACAAATGATAACAAATGGAAAAGAAATTATTCACTCTACAGACCGGCAGTGGATATGACGCTCGCTCTCTTGAATTGCGGAATGCAATAATAACAATAATAAGCAAGAAGGCTCCATCATTGTGCAGAGGGGAATAAAATGGAAACAAAATTATAAAAAAATTGGCTGTTTTGTGAATCAGGCCCAGTTGAAATATGACTTCCCATTAGAAATGATTTTGAAGGAAAGGAAAGATGTTCGCTGAGCCATAATTAGTCTGGAGAGAATAACAAAATTCTTCTGCGCTCTACAGCCGGAGAAAGAGAGAACAGAATATCAATAAAAACACAGAAATATCCAGAACATGCCCCTACTCTGTAGCACAACTGCAAGTCTTCGGTTATGGAAGTTTGAACATATTTCGGTGGGGTTTGTTACAGTTATTATAGTTTTGCTAATGAAGGTGAATTGCCCTTTAAGCTGTGAGTCTAACTTTTCCCAAGGGACCTGTTATCTTACATTGTAACAGTTACTTATTTGCTTATCTAGAAATTGTTACAAAGTATCTTATCTGAACCTTCTGGTAGTTCTAGGCTCTCTGCCAAAAGCCAAATAAGTTAGAAACTGTGTTTCTTTTTAAGGCTGTTCAGTGCAGAGAAAACGAGGGACTGTGGGCTGAGCTGTTAAAAGAGGGACAATCCCTCTAAAAATGGGACAGTTGGGAGGTACAGTAGGTAATCAGAGTATTTTCCATTCTGCTATACCTGCAGCCTTTAACCCTTCTATAGTCAAAGACCCCTCTGTGAAATCTAATATCCTTATCATTTACAGTAGGGGGTACATTATCCCTTATAATACATGAGTGATACTCAGAGTTCCCCCCTGTATAACTCAGCCTGCAGCCTTGTGCCTTTATATGGTCACACCCCTCAGTGACTTCTAATATCCTTATCATTTACAGTAGGGGGTACATTATCCCTTATAATACATGAGTGATACTCAGAGTTCCCTGTATAACATGAATTTATTGTTTGTCTGCTAAAGAAATTAACAGCAACAGGCAACAACCTTTTTGAACATTTTATAGTGAAACATATGAGATTAATGAGATTCAATATATTTTCGTCATCTCTCAAAATGATAAAATTAAAGGAGAGGGGAAAGTCTAAATCATTGGAGGTGCCAAATGTTAGGTGTGAACACAAAGGAGAAATCCTTTTCCATTTCTTGAAGGTGCCCAGGATGGGACATTGTCAATAGAGCTAAAAGGGTAAGTTTTTGTTAAAGTTCAGCTTTTCACTCAAATATGCATGCACCCTGGTGTGAAGAAGGAAGGGCACCACCACAGTAATTTTGACTTCCAATCGCCTTTAAAGGAGAAGTAAAGCCTAAGTAAAGACGTGTGTATAAATGTTGTACATGATGTTTTGTGCTTGTGTTTTAGCAGTAAAGATCTGTGTCTCCCCAGTAGATGCCCCAGTAGCTCCCCATCTTCTTTTCTACTGATTCACTGATTCACATGCTCTGTGCTGCTGTCACTTACTGAGCTTAGGGACCCACTCACAATATACACCTGATAGTGTCATAGAAATATAGTCACAATATAAGGCTGATTAGTCATTAATACACATCATTAGAAACATCACAATTTAATCATCAGCAAACCTGTAGCATCAGCTTATATTACAGCCAGGGAAGCTCATTTTCTGCTGCTGGATAATTAGTGACGACCCCTAAGCTTAGCTTCTCAACAGCTGCTCAGAGCCCACTGAGCATGTGAGTGTCACAGACACTTTCCAAGATGGTGACCCCCTGTGACAAGTTTCAAGTCCTGGATCATTGCTGCTATTGACAAGATTGAGACTTTAGCCTCCTGCAATAAGTTCACTATATAAACCATGGCATTTCTAGCCATATTCATTTTAAGCTTTTAGTTCTACTTTAAACCTTAAACGAAATAAAATACAGGCTACTTAAATATGAAATAAAGATCTGGACAAAGGTTATTCTTGTAAAAATATTGCATTCATTTGGGGAATGTAGATATGTAATAATCAAAGTAGAACCTTTAGTTTGGGAAGTAGACTGATTTTCCCACCAGTGTAAGTAGGTGGGAATAATGTAAATAGATGGGCAATGTAGTAGTTCAGCCAGCAGATGGCGCCAATCTGTAAGGTTGGCCTAAAGGGGGATTCCCCTACATGAGCCTATATAAGTAAGTGCAGGAGTTGTTCACTTCCTCTAGGCCTAGGAACGTCTAGAGGCAGAATTAAGACTGAAGTGGCCAGACCTTTATTGGGAGTCTGTTTCCTTCAGGACTAGTAAGTGGTTAGTAATGAGGTAGGAGCTCACTCTAGGGGGTAGATTCATCAAAGAGTGAAGTTCCGCCACTAGAGGGAAATTCCACAGCTCTCAATTCATTTCTATGGGATTTTAAAGGCGTATTCATCAAAGGGTGAACTTTCACTTCACTCATTGATGAATACGCCTTGCAAAGTCCCATAGAAATGAATTGAGAGCTGTGGAATTTCCCTCTAGTGGCGGAACTTCACTCTTTGATGAATCTACCCCTAGGAGTGAGAGATAGATAAACTAGTTAACAAGAAGAGCCTGTTGTTCTGAGAAGGGGGGTTTCATTTTTAGACAGCCCTGAGTGAGTGTGTGCCAGTTAAGTTAAAGCTACGGTGCTGTAGTGAGACAGCTTGGACACTGTATGTTGGACAGAGAAACAGAGGGAAAGGGTTAATTAGGAGAGAAGGTCCCATGACCAGCTAACAGCACTGCCAGTGTATTTCCACTTGACAAGTGTAGAGAATCTTTGGAGAAGCATTTACTCTGTAACTATCATCCGTGAGTCCCCAAGCAATGCCCTGGTCTGTCACCTGCAAGAACCTGCTCATAAAGTGCTCTAGCCCAGCTAGAAGTCCAGGTAGGTTGAGATCAGTGCTGGACACTTATTTACTGTCCTAGATATTTTTAGAAATATGGTTGAAAGGCTGATACTCCAATGTTTCCCTATATCTTTAGCCAGGTTATGAACAAAGGGTGTCTCTGACCAAAGTTTGAATGTTCAAGGGGACTCGATTGTGTGCATCTTAATCCTATATAATAAAGTTCAAGTGTCTCTGCGTCCAGTCCCTGTGTCCGTGGAATTGTGCTACTGCGCATGTGCCGCACTGACCCGAATTTACCAGTTTTGGCCACTAGAGGTCGCCAATCACTAGCTAATGCTATCAGTACCAGTACTTAGAATAGAGACAATGGAAACCTGTGGTGAAGTGTATAAGGTAAATGCCTCTGACCAGTGCTTTAAGTGTTCAATTCCCATTGAGCGATAATTTATGCTAGCAAAGTAGATAGATGCGCAGCTTCGCACCCTTACGCTGTGGCGTGTTTTACCATTGTGGGTGATAGTCTGAAAAACGTAAATACGTTACCGTTCGCCGACCAGAGCGTAAATTCGCACGTTAGTGAATTTGCGCAGTGCAGGCGAAAATTCGCCTAGAACAATTCTGTTTTTTATAAATGTTTGACTACATATGTTCTAGCGCCTGTTAATTTAACGGGCTTAATGTCTAGTATATAATAAAATGTTGACTAGGGTTCTTGTTATTTCTTTTACACTTTGCTTTAATTTGCACCTGTTCTGACTGATTAATCTTTTACCTCCATTATTGGAGAAACAGTAACACTTTATGTTTAGAAATTGTCACCAAGGTAAAATGACACATTTCTCCAGTGAACACTCCCTCCCCTACATTAACCTATAGCTCCAACCCAATCCATAGAATAACATCCATTCTCCTCCATCATTTCAAAGCATCAATTTAGGAGAAAATTATAGCAACCATTCAACATAGAATTTCGTCTGTCGCATGAACCAAGGGCAAAAGAAATGACGTGCAGTCACTATGTTGTACCAGAATTGTGGAAAGAAAAAGTCCATCAAGAGGTTTTTCAGATAAAAGGATCATGTCATCAACAAAGTTAGATGAAAGCAAACAAGAAACCTAAAAGCCACAACATTGCAGCGGATATTTTATATCTTTATGTTATTAACGTTTTTAGACTTATTTTGTTACTATAGTCCACCACAGACCCTTCTCCAATCCCTGGTGCAACCAGATGAATAACAATCTCTCCTCTATCACCGACAGAAGATATGAGTCAGACGACATTATGAGTCAGTTGGGTTGTGAAGGAGTAATGGCAGAGTGAGTCAGTCCATTGCACTATAGGGCCCCAAAATTAAAATGAATCAAAGAAAATGTCAAGAGAAACACTATGCGGTAGATTGGATTGTTAGAGCCTGTAAGTCAAACTTTTTATTGGCTTGCAGGGTACAAACCAAAAAAAAAAAAAAAACATATACAGGTATGGGATCCATTATCCAGAAACCCATTATACAGAAAGCTCCAAATAACAGGAAGCCCATTTTTTACACAGACTCCATTTTATCCAAATAATCCAAATTTAAAAATAAAAATCCTTTTTCTCTGTACTAATAAAACAGTAGCTTGTATTTGACCCCTACTAAGATATAATGAGCAACTAATTAGATGTTTTTTGGGGTTTTTTTTTTCAATCAGAACCTGGAGATTGGATTCTGTGGGTTAGTAGACCTGGAAGAACCTAATGCATTTTGTTATATTTCTCCATGTATAATTGTCTTTTTAATCAGAGGTGCCATTGTTCTCATTGCAGTTGGCTGGTTCAATAGGCATGATGTATTGTAGGACAAGAAGTGGTTTCACACATTTTTCTAGTCATCATTCGAACAGAGAGAAGCATTCTAGGTAGCTGTAGTCATTTAAATCTAAACTTCAAATCGTGTGCCCTGGTACTGCCAAGCTCAAGGTTAAACAGGAGGAGGAATGGATTGGTTTTAACAAAGCTAAAGTGGTGACCTTTGTTGCCCATGAAGTGTCTACCTGTGTCGCCACTATGACTTTCTCTTGGGCGATTTTATTAAATTGGAGATGATTAACCTGAGTAGTTAAAGTAGTTAGACAGATCAAATTTGCATTTCAATATCTGATTGGTCAAGCTTACACTGAGGAGCCCAGTACTGAGTGTCTGCCTGTGGGTTTTATTGTACCTGAAAAAATAGGGTTTTGCATTTTGCCCACATTGCTCTTGTGCCTGGTCCTTCAAAATAGGAACTGAACAATCTTAACTTCTGTAAGAGGTGTAAGTAGCTCTTCTGTGAGGGAGTGAGCCTATGCCCAGGGTAGTTATTGTAGTTTCAGGTCCCTAGTCTATAAAAGAAGAGGGAGCACATGGTTGTGTTTCATTTGAATCCACCCCAGAAAGGAGATGGATATTGCTGGAGATCCTCAGATAGGACACATTGAGATTATAAAGCCCTTAGTGAATGAGGTAAATACAGTGTCAACATACAGATGCAGTCACTTTGGATTGTAAGTTTAATGCGTCGTGACTTAACTCATCTATCTCATTTATCTCACTTAGCACAGAATATTGTTTCACAGCATCCCATCCAATTAAAGAGTTCACCATTGAAAACAATGGTGCTTTGGTATGCTAATGAAAAGGTTAAATGCATTAAATGAGTTAAGATAACTTTGGATAACACAGTTTCTTCAATTAGCCCTGAGTCATGACGCATTTAACTTACAAATCCAAGTGACTCTATCTGTAGCATCTGTTATAGAACAGTCTAGGATGGTAAACGGACAGGGCTAGCTAGTAAGGCAGAACTGTGCTCCACCGAGGAGACTCAAGTATGTACCTTAATCCTAAACTAAATTTAGATGTACTCACTTGCACAGAAAATGACACCCAATAAATGTACTCTAAAGCAACTCCTTGAACTTTTGCATAGTTGCACTAGCCACTGCTGCCGCCATCCTTCCTCCTCTAATAAATAATGCTCAGGGCAATCCTGAAACTACTGCTACCCCTGAAGATGGCAGTTGATCTAGCATTCCCACAGTGGCTTCTATCTATACACACACAGTGAACTTGCACCTAAAGAATCAGACGCAGATGTTATTTTGATGCTGAGAGTCAGAATAGATCACATTCAAATACAGAACATTTTCAGTGCAATTTGTTTAACACATTGGCCCCAACTGTCAGGCACCTCACCACCATTACTCTGGTATTGTAAGAAAAAGCTCTGCATTGTGGGTAAAACACATGGAGACTTGAAACCAAAATTGATCTTCCCTGTAGTTGCACTTGTAACTGAGCTCTTTTATTAATTTTTAATTTCTATTAAATTGACATTCTCCAGGTGACCCCCCACTAGGTTTTAGGGACTGAATAGGTAAGGTAAAACTTTGTAGGATGATTGATACACAGGGAGGTGTAACACCCATTGGAAACTTGCTGTATGATGTGATTTTATTTCCCAGATTACTTAGGGGCCGATTTACGAAATTCAGGTGAAATGATTGAAGTTCGATCGAATTCGATCGAATACCGATCGTACAAATTTTTTTGTGAAATCGGATATGCAAATTTGGCCTCTTCAATCATCGAATATTGAATAGATCGAATAGATTGAATGATCAGATATTCGAATCATTCTATGATCGAAGAAATAAAAATTTTAAAGTTATTCGACTGCCTTCTTCGCCAGATTGAACCTACCGAATTGTAATAGAAGCCTATGGGAAGCTCTCCATAGACTTCTGAGGCTAAGTCCTGATCAAATACCATTCGTACGATCGGAAAGTTCAATAGTTCGAATCGTACTAATTTTTCAGACGCTCAAAGGAAATTTTACGATTTTTTCGTGAAATCGAACAATCTGTATCCGATCGTACAAATTCATCGAGAAATCGCATTGCGAGCAAAATGGTAGCTTAAAACAATTCGATAAGCATTCGATGGTCGAATGCTTATCGAATTGCGAATTTGGTCGAGTTAATTTCTGGGAATAATAGTAAATTTGCCCCATAATGTATAAAACAATTAATAAATCTATAAAATCTTGATTAAGAACCATTGACAACCAATTCTCTTTTTCAGTTTAATACAAGGTCTGGCCAAGGTGAGGAGCCGCAATGCTTTTTGCTCTGAAAGGAAATAACTGCTATTGATTGACATATTGTATTAAGAATATACATATCTATAATTTCTGGGAAGGCAGAGATAACGCTGCTTGTTTAAAGAATTTTTTGCCAGGATTACCCAGGAAACGCTACATGGCTGCCCAGTCCAAGATGAGCACAGTAGGGGGGTTGGAAGAAAGGAAGATGGTATTTGCTTATTGTAACACTATTTGCTGATCCAGGTGATAGAAGGCATCCAGGTGACTATTAGCATGACTATAATATTTGTCTGCCATTATTAAAACTGGCCTTGGCAAATAACCATTAGGATTACAAATTATTATACTATGTCAAGTAACCAGCATTGACGATAAAACCACAGAAAAGTAAATCAAGCAACCAGCTGGTTTATACAATGGAGGGACAAACACCCATTGGCTTAACTAAATACAGACTGATCTAGGTTTTGTTATTATTGGAAAAGATCCTACTCTTGTGGAATTAGCAGGAAAGGTGCTTTATCCCACCCTCATAGATGGCCCATAACTAAAGAATTTAGGCCATGTACAACCATATATTTCCCAGCATGCCAGGTATTTTGGGATGGGCTAGTGCTAGACATAGACAGAAGATGTTCCGTGACAGTCCCATTAATAATGTTGAGTGTTCCAAGACACATGTATTCTAGAATACACAAAGCACAGGGGGCATAGTATAATGTATTAGTTGGCTGCTTGTGCTGTTGTAACATACATTAAGAGAAAAGTATTGTACATGCACCCACACAGAGTACTTAAATAAATTAGGGTTGTATCTCTCTGTACATTCTATGAGCAACCTTAGGGACTGTTCCTGCTGAATTGTGCTTAGTACAGGGAATACCTATGTGACATTGTTTTATGGGATCTCTCTGTACAGACTATGAGCAAACTTAGGGACTGTTCCTGCTGAATTGTGCTTAGTACAGGGAATACCTATGTGACATAGTTTTATGGGATCTTTCTATACAGACTATGAGCAAACTTAGGGACTGTTCCTGCTGAATTGTGCTTAGTACAGAGTTTTATGATGTATCTTTGTACAGGCTATGAGCAAACTTAGAAGGCTGCTCCTGCATAGTTGTTAGACCATGAGCACACTTGAAGTATATTCCTCCATTTCCTAATTCTCTCTCTCTACATCTAACCATGTATAACATTTAACCAATGAAACATGTATATGGTCCTTATTGCACCCAATAAATACATTACATTTATAACGACACATGGACACAAATACGTTTTCGCTCTTGTTACTGCTCTGACATTGGCTTTTGTATCCCAATGCCCTCGCTGTGTATCAGACCCGTGAAGTCTATTGGGGAGTTTTCCTGTTTTGTCACTGGAAATGCTTAATCTCTGCCCTTTTGTGCATCATGGAGTAGCCAAATTCTGGCACTTTTTAACCCTAAGAAAAAAAAATTCTGTGGCACCTTTTATTGTCATTATTACCTTTAGTTTATAGTTCTTAAGAAAGAACTGTCTGTCTGTAACAGTTTGTCATGGTTTCGCTCTTTTTAAATTCAATAGCGATGGAAGAGTCAGAAAATAAAGGATTTAGTAATCTTAAAATTGCCACTATCCCTTTAAAATAGTCCACCCATGACTCTTCTGGGCGAATCTACCCAGTTTCCCTTCGCCGAAAAATGAGCGAATTTCGCTGGAAATAATTTGCGAAACGAGTCGGCGGCACGTTTTTGACGCGTGTCGCGTCGTTTTTGTTGCGTCGTTTTTGACGTGCGTCGAGTCATTTTCGCCGCAAATTTATTCGCCAGCGGCGAATAGCAGGAATTCGTCGTGAATTCGCCCCTGCCGAATAAATTCGCCCATCACTACTCTTCACACATAAAGGGCTGCTGCTAGGATTTGTCTGAAATGTACCATGATATGTATCTGTAGCACAAAATCATTTGTAAAATTGCCTTAAAATGTCATAGTAAGAGTTTAAGCTTTCCAGTATAACTGTCTCTACTACCTGTCTGGACAGAAAACAGCAGCAACACCTTGCTTTACGGCATAGTTTGCAGGTATGCAAAGAAATAGTCATACAAGACTGGCCTTGCACAGTCTAAAGAATAAAGGTGCCTTGCTGTGAGTTGCACCTCCCAACTGACTCATGCTCTGTGTAATAGGGGGGCAATTTTGTATCCTATGACAGTGTAGGAAAAAAATAAATCTTTAAAAAATAAATATATTATGAAAATGGCATATATTAGATTGGGGAAGACCTAAGAAAGACAGAAGAACCCCTTTCACCTCCGATATCACTGTCACTAGCCTTCAATTTCCCTCCTACTCCTTCCCTTTCATCCACCACCCTGGAGCCTGTCCAGAGTTTGGGGACTTTTCAGGTTTGTTGGGGAAAGATAAAGAATCGGTAATGAATAATAAATGAGTCTCATCCTGTTTGCTTCTCTGCTGCATACATTTATTGCACTAAAGCAAACAGCCCTGCAGAGATTTACACCCACAACTACACCCACAGAGATCAGACTCCCCGTCACACACACCCCCACAGACTCTGCCATGGACTCCTCTGCACGTCTAACAGCCAATGGGATGTGTATATATGGAATGTGCTCACAGGGGAACACTGATTATATTTATTGGTGCATTAGGGCACATATACAACAGAGCTTTAATGAAGAGCTCTGAATGAAGAAATTAAGAGTAACTTCCTTGCCAACCATGAAGATTCCATATCAATGGTTCCCAAACTGTGGAAATTGTCCACCAGATTGGGGGGGGGGGGGCTTGGAGGAGAGGTTGAGAGGGCTCAGCCCAAAGGACATTTGGGGTAAGATTTGTGAAGATCCAGAGAAATATGAAGGTCCAGCTTGAAAGGCAGTAAGGGCAATATTTATGGCATACACCTTTTTTACATATTCTTGGAACTGTGACTTGATGATTGATTCACCCATATTTCTTTGAATCCTTGTTATGAGCTAAGGCAGATTCTGACTAAAGGTTGGAACGGTGTTTGAAACAAAAAACTCTGAAAACCACATCCTCCATCCTCAATGTATCAGAACACATATTGTTAACACACCCTATGTTGCCAGCAACCTTTATTACTTAAATATTTGGCTCTATGGACCTGAAACAAGTGGAAGCACCGTTGGAAAGCGGGACACTAAATTCACTCATGCCATAAAAAGGATCCTCAAGATTATTGTATCCGAATGGAGATGGAAAATAGCCATTATTCACATCAGCCCTTGCCCCTGTGGATGTTACAGTGTAAGGTCCCAACAATGGACAACAAAGACTTGAGAATCATTAATATCAGAATTTATATATCCTGTTTCTATGTCATGTTTTGGGCCTTTAGGAGGAAACTGTAGTACCAGCTGAGTGGTATAGGCTAATATCTCACAAGACATTTTTGCTGGTGGAGGAAACAGTCCTCATGGACATTAACCTTCTCCATCCTACAGACTAAATTCTAATTGGTCATGTTCTGAGGCTAAGGAGATCAGGTAGTACAGATCAACATTTAAGAAGACATATGATCATCCCATGTTTGAACATGCATTTATAGTTTATAGGAGAAGACCTCTTGAGCCCCATAAGAATTAAAATTGCACTGAACCTTAGGTTGCATCTAAAACCTAAGGAGAAGCTAGATACGAGGATGTTTTGTCACTTACAGTCATTTGTCCCTATGCAAAGACTGACTGCCCACATATAAAGGGGATGTATAGACATGGAGGGTGTTGGGCCGTGACATTCCTATGTGTTACCAGGGCAAATTTATTCTGTATAAAATCTTCTCACCCTTTGATTAAAAGTTTCAGATAACCCATTAGGGCTACCAAAAAGACTAGGCTACAAGGTCCAGCTGGCAAACACTTTCAAGATGGCAAAGGTTGTGTTCTCATTTCTAAAACCAGTAAGGATGGAAACTGTCTCAAAATGTTCTGAGGGAAGGAAGGGATGTGGATGTTAAGGGTATTAGATGTCAGTTAATTCTGTTTTTGATCTCAGGTTTGTATTATTCTAATTGCTCCTCTTTCTCTCCTTTCTTCTCCATCGCCAAGGGTTAAGCCTGGAATTAATGCTGTTTGTCTTTTGTAGACATTGTCGTTTGTCTTTTCATTGATCTGTGTTTTGTGTTTATGGAAAAATGTGCCCAGCTATTCCCTGGAGTCCAATCTGAGGCTTTGAACATAAGTCATAACACTACGACAATTCATGAGATAATTAGAACCTGGCAGTGACATGATGTATACCGTTTAAATCTATTTTATTTTCATACAAATGTCCAGTGAAGTATATTGTTTTGGTTTATTCAGAACAGAAGCAACGGTGGAAGCAGCCATAATTGATCCAACAAGACAACCTCCTCCTCAAACTCAATGAAAGGTGACCAGAATTGTGTCTTACTCAACTTTTATGTACAAATGTTTAAATAGAGCATACTTCAGTCTTTCGCAAGCCATAATAACTTCATTTAATGCCTAATTAAAAGGAGGGGTATTGATAGTAAGTGATGTTTCCTTCCTTAAGATCTAGCTAAAGCGTTCTTCTGATTCATCTTGAAAACTTTTTGAAACTGTTTCTTCTTCTTGTCACCAAAGAAATATCCCCCCAGTTCTTCCTTTAAGAGATTTGGTTTTCAAAAGTTTGGGAACTCAACCTCAGAGAGATAACATTGACTACTCAAATTGTATAACATGCATCCTATAATTATAAGGTGTATTGTGTGTTTTAAGTTCTTTCTTTAATAATTTAAGTTACAGCACGACTGAATACATAAGAACTAACCTCTTGCTATGGTTTCCTTAAAATGCTTCTGAGAACCAGGGAAAGGTTTCAGCATCTCTTGCCAGAATATCTTGTATGGAGAGAGTTAACTGAAGCAATAATAGATGTTTGTAAATCCAGCTTGAGCTGTTACAAGGTTTTTAAATCCCACAAGGATCTACAGGACCGACGGTTATTTTATATATCAATATAAAGGACTAGCTAATACTGCCAGCATGCCTATTTATTTTAATGAAAATATTAATGTAAAAAAATACTTCAGTAAATTGATGGGCTTATCTCTTCTATAACATAAAGAACACTGCATAGAATGCCTGGGGGTAGAAATCTGAGATTATGGGGCAGATTTACAAAATTCATGTGAATAATTCGAAATTGGAATATGCAAATTAGGCAAATTCGACCATCGAATATTCGAATTCGAATGATTAGAATTAAATTTTATTCGAATATTCGATGGTCAAATAACTTCCCCTTTAAATTTTAATTTGACCACCTACTTCGCCAGATCAAAGCTGCCGAATTGGGTATCATTATTTTTGATTGAATATAAAAAATTTGATTAATTAAAATCGTTCGAATATTCGATTCAAATTCGATTAGAATATATGATCGTTCGATCAAATTTTTTATATTCGATTGTTTTATCGATCGAATTGCGGTAAATTCCTTCAAATTCGATAGTCGAATTCGAAGGATTTTACTTCCCCACTATTCCCATGGTCGAATTTCGAATTCTTTTTTAATTCGAAATTCGACCATTAGTAAATCTGCCCCTTAATGTATTACAAATACAAAAAAATTTAATTTATTGGACTTAATTACACCATTGGATTCAGAGGTGAAAACATAAAATTTTTGCAAAGAAATCTGAAAACAAAAGCATTCGAAAAATCATCAGAAATAAGTGCATAAAATACAAATGTTACAACTTTAAAGAAAATATGTTTTAAGATAATCAATACTAATTACAAGAATAACATTTCAAAGAAAACATTTTTAAAAAAATTATCAGGAATAATTACATGTTAAAACTTTACAGAAAAGATTTTAAAAATTGGAATTCATCGAAAAATTACAAATATAAGACGACTTAGACTAAAAGACTTAAAAATAAACAGCAACAACTGCAAAGAGTAAAACTTAAAAAATTCACGGAAAGGTTCAGCATAAAAAAGCACAACATTTAAAAAAAAATAATTGGGATTCATCATAAAAATATTACAAATATTGATATTTTAAAGATAAAGTTTTAAAAATCAAGATTAATGACAAAAATTTACAAAAAAAAAAAAACATTTCAGACATATGTTATATGGTAACTTTTTAAAGCTACCCACTCCGTATTTCTACCTCCCTGATGAATGGAACGAGCTGTAGGGGGGGTAACTTTGGGGATATAGTAACTAGGTGCCGCATGTATAATAATAATGTATACAATTAACTTGGCTGCCCATGTGAATAATAAATGATGCACAATTTATGCCTGTATCTTCAGGAAAGTGCTAAAAATATATAGCAGCGCAGCTTAGCAACACTCAAGGGGGTTCGTTACAGAAGGAAATTATATTTACTGAATTTCTTACTCTCCTCCCCCCAGACATTTCTTTCTGCTATTTAATAATAAAGAGTAATAATATAGAGTACAGGATAATGTATATATTTATACATGAAGAAAATGAGAGATAGAACTAAACAGAAATGCTGAGTATTTTTTTAAAAATTTTTTTGGAAAGACAATTTCCTACCTTTTGGAGTTTGGCTTTTCTGGCGTTGAGGACAAATCTGCGCCCCAGCTTCTTAGCGTACCAGATAGAGGCAAACATGGTAGCAGTAGGGGGGACAGGTAAGAGGATGATAATAGATAAAGGGGGTCTCAAAGCTGCGGCTGGAGGGAGAGGAGTAATGCTGTGGCTCTGGGAATGTGCCTGTGAGAGGAGCCTCAGTCAAGCCTGCAGGTAGTACATGCTCACTTATTGGCAGCAGGAGATCTCCGTAAGATGAAGCGTCTTTTGCATCCAACTCACATCTAGTCTGCTAAGTGCTGGGCTGCAGATCCTCGGCAAACACTACACCAGCTACATGTGTGTCAGCACTCTGCAGTAACCAGCTTAAGTAGGCACACCACCTCCTTCTCTTGGGGAGCTCTGAAATATTTATCAGCTTCCACCGGGGTCAGATTTGCAATACAATAAACTGGGGTCTTTCTACCCAAGTCCCCCCCCTTATCAATCAGTACCCCCTGAAGAATAACTGCACTTGATACACACTGCAAAGCACAGCAGTTGCTACAATGGCTGCTTTTCTTTAATGTAATATCCTCCCTATACCAGAGGGCACTTTATGTGTTAACCCCTTGATTCCCAAGAGACTGGTAACACTTCTCTGGCATGAAATCTCACCTTTCACCCTCCAATATATATCAGTTCTGTATATTAAGCCCCTTATGGAGTTCCAGGTAACACAAAACATCAACTGTATATTATGTTTCCACCTTTTTATTACTTACTTTTAACCCCTTAACAACAATCTGTGCAACCAACTGCCTATACGATATATATATATATATATATATATATATATATATATATATATATATATATATATATATATATACATACACAATATTCAAAAGGTACCTGCGCTCTTTCCACTGATGAAGACTGGGTGCTTGGTCAAATTCCAAATATATAATTCATTAAGTGGACCAGCACTCCAATTGTTTCCAATCAAGGTGTTTTTTATTTCAACATCACTCGTGTGTCCAACATTTCGGCCCGCATTGAGGCCTTTATCAAGGATCCTTCTTAAAGGGAAGCACCTTCTTATAGTTTGCCCCGGGTGCACTGTAAAACATTCAAGTATGCTTTTGTTTCCTTAAAGATCTGTATATTCACAGAAATCACAATAATATTTTAGGTTTAGGGATTTATTAGCTGGAGTGTAGAAAATAGTTGACTAGGTACTTTCTTTCCTTGTGTGATTAGCACAGAGAGAGTTAAAGTGCAAGGAAAGGCAATTTTTACTTTCTTTAATGAAAAAGAAATCTATCTCCAATATACCTTAATCAAAAAATGTATACTGTTTTTATAAGGAACCTGACTGTATGCAGTGAAATTCTCCCTTTATTTAGAGCTATGGATAGGAATTGTCAGACGGTCCCTAACTTCTGGCAGGGAAACAATCATACTTATGAACAGCAGGGGGAGCCCCTACCTTACTTACCAGCCATGCAGAACTCAAGCAGCTTTTTTTTTTGTTCATTTATGATGACCCCTAAGAAGCCCTGATCACACTGAGCATGTGCACAGTCTTGGTCTTGCAAAGATGTATAACAAAGTTACAAGATGACAGCCCCCTGTGGCCAACTTTGAAAGCATAAATCATTTGTTTGATTAGGCTTGTGGTGCAGTAAGTTCATGTTTATGTTTAGTATACAAAATACACCATTTCTACCCTTATTCTATTTTACACTTTCCCTGCCCTTCAAAGATTTGGATAAGTGTTAGTGGTTGGTGTTGCTGGCAGGAGCAATGTTGTGGCATTCGGAGTTAGAGTTGACAACTTTGACTTTGCAAAAACTAGATAAGGGGGGCAGACCGATGACATGGGGATGGAGACATGCTTGATGGGGATGGTGTTAAAAAATGTGGGGGCGGGGCTGTGACATCAATGGTGAGTAAGGACCAGATTCTTCTTCAGGTTTCACAGTGCTGGAACCCAAACAGAAATTTGACAACCAAACAGCCCCAAGGAAAACTGAACTGTTAATTTTAAAACCAGTAGCAGCATGCATTTCTTTTGAGGGTTTATATTTCTTCTAAGCTACTGACCAAGTGAATCCTGAATGCTCCAGAACACATCTCCTGAAAGATTCTCCAATTAGCCTGCAAGGGAAAACAATTGCCTCCTGATCTCAAGCCAGATCAGCAGAGTGGCCAAGCCAAAAGTATATATTTTTTGTGACTTTTGGTCAAGTCCAACTCAACCAGCTCTTCCTAGGGAAGGCTGCCTCTAGGTCAGGTAAATTTGTGAGGTAAATGTAGTTATAAACTATAGGAAGTGTGGGTCACAGCTGTTTCTTCCAAAACTACCAGAACAAAAGGATCAGGCAAAGCTACTGTAGTAAGTTATAGCTTAGCAGTCTGCAGCCTGTAGATACAAAAATATCATCTTAGCAAGTAGTGTTGCTATTAACTAAAAAACCATCCCATAATATTGAAATTGTTTTAGTCTAGATACAATCATTCAATATTTTATAAATGAATGTTCAGGACTAACTCAAAAGTCTGGTTTTAAGGTACTGTTTCATATTTGGCACCAAGTAACGGCAGTGAATGTAAAAAAAAAACGTCTCAGAGATAAAACTGTAGAATTGGTTCCATGGAAACAAATGACTGTGCAGAATCGGTTACATTTGATTAGAGACTCTCCCAAAATAGAGAGAATAATCTAACAATGTCAGGAATTGAATGCACATTTCAAACCAGGCGCTGTTCTTATGATGATGAATACCAAACTCATAAAAATGTTTCATGCTGATGACAATGGGTTCCTGGGGTAAAATGCTTCCAAATAAACAGTTTAACTCTGTAATGCCTTTGCCATAAAAACGTGAGTGGCCACCACCAAAGATGTTATCTGAACTATATGTTCAGTTGTCATAGAGAATAGCTTATGTAGGGGTGTAGTTGAATTATGTCTTTGCTAGTAGTCCTAGAGAGTGGTTCCCAAATTATGGGGTTTGCCATAGCCAGTCCTAGGGGCAGCTAAGTCTGATGGCCACTTATGGTAAGATTTGGGGAGTATGTCTATTTGCTCTGTTAGATACACCTGAAAGTCCAGCTTGATGGTCATTTACGATATTATTTGAGGTGGAAGCTTATTTTCTTTCCTAAATATTCTTGGAATTGTGGTTGAATGACTAGTATACCAAGATTTTCTTTTATCTATAACCCTGTTATGAGCTGTGGGATCTGAAGTGAAGTTCTGAAGTCTAACAACCACTTCTGCTAGGCAGGGATAAGAAGTGTTACTATACGTGTTTTCATAAGATTAACCTGACAGGACAGTGGCTTAGTCAGGGTAGGACTGGCCCACCAGGACTCCAGGAAAAATCATGTTTGGCACTGCCCACATCTAGTTGTGTTCCACAGCATGGCCATCTTTAATTTTTAACAGCAAAGTAAGAAGGCCAGGGAGCAAGTGGGATCATCTTTGACTGGGATGGAACAGGGTGCAGTGGAGAACCCTTGGGTATCCCAGGCCAACTCTGGGCATAGTTTAGTCTTTTGCCTTCCGCTTAGGGCAGAAGGTAGATGTGTAGTCAAAGCTTAAGTTGATTCAGGTTCAAAGCAAAAGTTCAAGTATAAATAGGGGACTACTGTATGTGGATAAAGTTATAACAGGTGAGAGGCAAAGCTGGGGTTCTGTGGTGACAAAGTAGGAGACAGTTGGTAAAACAAAAGCTTTAAACTCCAAATTGGAGTCTTAGGGTGGTCAGTAGCTCGTTCATTATCCTCTAAAAAGAGACCCAAGTGTTAAGTATAGTTATAGTGGTTAATCTCCTTGCAAACTTCAAGGAGAGCCAAGACTCTACCTATGCATTTTTAAGTATTGATTATAAACACTGTTGAGCGACCAACTGCTGATGTGTGAAGGATTAGAGCACTAAACCTAAAAACAATTTGGCTAAAAAGACTGTATTTCACAAAGTGTATTCCTCTTATTTTATAAACCTAAAGTTTCATCAGCCCCATTAATGATCCAGGCCTTCAAAGCCTTTCCACAACAGCTCCTTATCTTCTGACCTTCTTCCTGTGACCATCTTTTGAGTGTCATTGTTACTGCACATGCTCAGTCAGGTATTAAGAACTAAAGCTGAGGGCACATTGAAAATCATCAAAACATTAGCCTGAACTCTATTAAATCTTTCAGTAAGCAGTCACAGAAGCAAATTCATCACTTCATATTCTTTAATGACTTCTATGACAGAATGAGAATCATCTACGAGTTTTAATTCTTCACGGGTCTTTGCCAGGATATATATTTGCACCTACTCTCGTATCCAATAAAGTTTATTGTGAGTCTCCTGTTATTTTGATATAACCCTCTGGAAGACAGACTTTCCAGAGCTTTAAAAGTGGTGAAGAGGTATTGACTTCTTCTTGGAACTTATAAGGGATTTCCTTATGCAAAAGTTGATCGTTTTGTGGCCCAAGTGAGATGTTGATCAACCTAAAGGAGGTTAGACCCTTTAACATGTTTTACATAAGCTGGCCATACACTTAAAGATCCACTTGTTTAGTCAAGTGACCAAATTAGTCATTTTTTTCCCAGTAATCATCGGATCAAAAGGAGACATATGCAGATCCTCAGGCCATGTTGTGATGCAGTTCCCAGCCAAAGAAGTTTTCTACAAGGGACAGTTAATATCTAAATAATTCCTGATCAGATATTGTCCTTGAATCCTGCATATACACTTTGGGGCGGATCATCCTGTCACCTACACTACTGTCTCCATAGCTCAGTCATATGCTTTTTCATTTGGCATCTCTCTTTAATGGATCATTTCACAGTACTACAGAAACTGGCATCTACTTCCTTCCTTCCTATATGATATGACCCTTGCCTGGGCCCGACTACATTCTAGGTTAGTTCTGTTGTGTCCCTTGCACCAGTGTATACTTGTGAAGTGTATTGCCGATCTGGTCTTCCAGGTGAGATTAGATGCACCTGGAAATTCAGCTTAATGGTAATTTACGATGTCTTTTGAGATGGATGCTTATTTGCTCTCCTAAATATTCTTGGAACTCTCATTTACCTATAACATTGTTGTGAGCTAAAGAGGAGTCCTGACTAATGATGGGTGAATCTACCCCGTTTCGCCGAAAAATTGGCGAATTTCCAGCAAAATTCGCGAATTGGCGAAAAAAATTGCGAAAAGAGTGGCGGCACGCTTTTGACGCACGTCGCGTCGACTTCAATACGTCGCGTAATTTTCGTTGCGTTGTTTTCGTCGCTTTTGCGTCAAAAATGCAGCGCGACTCGTTTTTTTTTACGCCAGTGAATTTTCGGCAGGTGAAATTTCGCTGGCGTTTCGCGAATTTATTCGCTGGCGGTGAATCGCGGGAATTCGCCACAAATTCGCCCCTCGCAAATAAATTCGCCCATCACTAGTCCTGACAAAAGATTGAACCTTGAACTGAAAAAGTCTAGCAACCACTGCCACTAGGCAGGGATTAGAAATTTTACTACTAGAAATTCTACTATTGTATAGTTGTTTTCATCAGGTTACCCTTGAAAGGAAAATGGCTTAATCAGGATATCAGACCATTGGGGAACTTCTTGTCCTGCTTGTTAAAATGTTTTACGTTAGCTGGTCATACATTAAGGATCCACTTGTTTGGCCAAGTAATAAAACTAGTACATTATTGCCCAATTTATAAATCCAAGGGGTTGGATAAATCTTGGTGATTCAAATGTTCAACCCTTGAGGTCTTCAATTAGCTGCCAAATATTCAGGAAGGGCAATATAATAAGTGTATTAGGGAGGTTCTATATAAAGTAGGTTGGATGTAAATGAAACCTCGAGTATACATCCTATGTTCCTTTTGTATTCCTGGACCCTATGAGTAGAGGCACAGCATTAGTTGTCTATTACAGGTCTAGTCTATCAGCAGGTACTGTACCATTTACAGGTCACATGTTTAAAAAAAGGTGCTATGGGGTAATGCCTGGGGAGGTAGAGGTATGAGCATCAGAAAGAGTTTAATTACTGTAACTTGGATGACCTATTCTTGAATAATTACTGCACAGTATTTGGGGCTGTATGTTCTGTCTTCAGAAAAACAGACTGGTTTATGTCTAAATAATAAATAATATCAAGGAAGAACTCAAGACTTTACATAGATGAAGCCTGGGGGGTAAAGTAATTTGCTGCTCTCTATCTCATTTAGCAAGATCTCGCCAACTGCAAACAATACTGCCCCATGTATCAGCTCTCAAATAAATCATTCTTTCTTCTCTAATTGCTGTTTGATTTAAAAAAAAAATACATAATCAGGGTTATAACAAGTCTCAGTGGCACATCAGCAAATCTGCTTGAACAGAATATATTGCAGAAAAGTTCAATGCTGATCCTTGCAAATGTTACAGGGCTTGGGGTGAAACGCATAGGGTAGCCAGTCTGCTGCCCAATACATGTGATTGATGACTGCACTGTGTAATCTGGGAGAGGATCTGCTGAAGGAAAGTACAGATAGATTATATAAGTCAGTCACATACAGTGATTATGTACCCATATATATATCTAACACAAGTATATCCTGTGTGATGTAGAAAAGTGAATGTTTAATAATAAGGGAACACCTGTTGTAAACACAAAGTATGTTACCAACGTTGGAGTTGGAAAACCACATCCAGGATGTGGCACTTGCAACAGGATCTTGACAAACCTGGCAATTGGGGAATCTAAGTGGCAAATGAGATTCAATATTGATAAATGTAAAGTCATGCACCTGGGATGTA